>PVKU01006752.1:0-98119 GCA_004027475.1 Anoura caudifer
TTCCCTTCCCTTCCCTTCCCTTCCCTTCCCTTCCCTGCTGTTGCCTTGCATTCCGGCCAAACAGTCTCCTCCCAGCTGGGTCTCTGTGACTGGAACCCAGAAGAAAGCTGAGCAACCGGGACAGAGGGAGACAGGCAACCCTGCAAAGTAAAACGAGAGGACACTTTGGAGGTCGGTCGGAGGAAATGCAGGATTCCTGGTGCCAGGAAACAGACTGTTCAGACTCTTGTTGAGAAATCCACAAGGAAGAGGCTGAAAGCTGTGCACTGAGTTCGCTGCACAGAGGTTGGGGTACCTCCGAGGAGCCCCTCTTTGGGGTGAGGAATTGCAGGGGAAGTTGGGGTGGCGTGAGGAGCGTGCTGGGCAGGCAGACATGGAGAAAGCAAATGGGCAGAACCAGTCAGGGCCTCATGAAGGAAGGGGTAGCGGGAAAGGGGAATCAGAATAAAGGGGAGTTTTGTTTTCTTTTCTTTTCGTGAAACACATTTCTTTTGTGTTTCTTCTTCCTTCTTTTATTCTTTGTTACTTTTCTCCTCTCTCCCTCACTCCTCTCTCCATCTCTCCCTCTGCGACCCCTCCCCCTCTCTCCCTTCCTCCCCTGGCTTTTCTTGATGAGAAGGTTAAAGGTATGTGAACGTCCTTAGGACCAATCTGCTACGAGAGGGAGAGTCTCCATAAGGCGGTGTGGGGAAGAGGGTGACCTTCTGAGGAGAGAAGCGAACGTGGGAACCAGTGCCTGCTGCTCCTGAGAACAGGGGGATGGGGGACCTTTGCTTTAACTGGTCGGAGGGCAAGTGCACCTGCAGGTGGGAGGTGGGGCAGCTCCCCCCGCCCATGGACAATCAGGAGTGTGGCGGCCGGGCACTGGGCAGCGGTGAAGCTCTCGGAGAGTGTGTGTGGAGTGTATATACGGTCTGTGTCTATGGAGTGGACAGGGTATATGGAGTGGACCTGCAAAAATGCGTGAAGGTTTTCTGGATGCTTTCAAGGCCCTCACTGATTTGGGTATCAACAGCACCTTGCAGGCCACCTGTCGGCTGGGAGTGACCTTCCCAGTCCTTCTCCCCTGGCCGAGGGGAAGCAGCCAGAGCAGGGAGATTGGGGTGCCGATGTTGGGCTCGTGGATGAGGATAAAATGCAAAGCCGAGCGAAAGCAGCTTATTGGCAAGGACATTTATAGGAAGGTGGACACTGGCTGTGCCCTAGGTGGGTCCACAGACAAGAAAAGGTAACGAGGGATGAGGGATCCCAAGGATGGAGAGGTGCCGGTGGCGGTTTGGACCGCAGGAGATTGAGCACTGTTTTTAGTGCGAGGGATCAGCCCACCGGTGTGAAGACCAGGTGCTGTTCTGCAGCGGCGGCAGCGGTGGGGAAGGAAGGCTGGAACGTGGGTGACCGGGGGGCCGCCCGTGTCCGGAGGTGGGGGAGGTGCCGGAGCAAGCAGAGATGGGAAAATGCGTGCGGGCTCGCTGGAAAGCAGTGCGGTGTTGCGCACCCTGGCGGGGTTGTGCACGCCCCAGGTGCACCCGCACCCAACCCCTCGGTGCCTGCCGATGATGGGCCATCAGCCAAGTGCGAGCAAGCAGCCATTCCCCAGCACGTCTCAGCGTCACACAGGTTTCCTTGGTGATGGGGAGAGACCGCCCATCCGTTAGTGAGGACCTAGGTAAGGAGCACCCAGGAGAAAATGACATCAGAACGCATTCCGTGTTCGCCAGCTAATTCCAAAGTCAGTTCAAGTAGCCGTGCATGCCTTTGTGCGTGGGAGACCGTGCTTTGAACGCGGTGGCTGCAGGCCCAGGATGGCCCCTGCAGAGGAGAAGCTTGGATAAACAAAGACAAGGATTTCTCCGTCGGGGAGCCTGACCGGGACCCAGTGTCCACGCCTCTGCGTCGAAGAGGCCCAGAGAACCGCAGGCAAGGGCTGCCAGGGCTGGGCGCCGCACCGGCTGCCTGCGGAGGACGTCTCTGTCTTTGCTGCCCTTGCAGTACCCACGTAGGCAAAGGGAAAAGGCAGCGTCCCGGGCGCCTGGCACCGCGGGCGCCCCCGGGACGCGTAAAAGGCCTCTGCATCACTGAGCTCCGCAAGGGCTTGCCGTTGAATTTTGAACTGAAATCGTCATCCATCTAACGCAGGAAAACTCGTCCATGTAGAAGGTTCAGATCTGCGTACGCCTGCCGGTCACCTGGGAGACTAACCACCGACCACCTGCGTGAGGGCTGCCGGTTCCCGTCCCACCTGCAGGGGGCGTGCCCGCGTCTAGCGCGAGGCTCACTCTGGGAGAAGTCGCTGTATCTGAACTCATCAATGTTTCTGGCTGTGTCTAACCGCCACCCCCCAAATAAACATGATCCAGCCCTCAGCAGCAGTTGGTGAGATTAAAATCTGTTTGCAAACTTGGTCGTTTGAGAGAAAGATCCCGTGTGAATGCACCGAAAGCTATTGTCCCTGCCCAGGGTCCCGAAGGAAAAGACGTCAATTATCTTCTTCTTTGCAACGCTGACCACCCACGCACAATGGGGACCGCCCACTGAGGCGCGAAAGTGTGTCGCTCCGCACGGGGTCATTGCAAACGAAGCGTGCGGGGGCCTCCAGCCGAGAAATCCCCTCATCAGGCAGCTGTGCCGACGCGCATGCCCCGTGCTCCTCGGGTGCCGAGGAATCAAAGGGAAGGCGCCGGCCGCTGCTCTCTTTTCTCCAGCCCCCCGCGCGGGGCCGGCCGCGCCCTTGCAGCCCGCACGCTGTGCTTGTGTCCGCTCTGCGGCCGGGTGTGTGCTGCTGCCGCGGCGCAGAGGCCGAGGGCGGCCGGGGACCCCATTCTAGTGGCAGACGGACTCCCGGTTCCTTCCCGAGAGCGTCGCAGGGGGTGGAAATAGCGCCGCTGGGGCGCAGGAAGGGCGCTGGTCATCCGCGGCCGTCGCAGACCGACTTCCTGGGACCGGCCTCACCCGCCACGTTGACCGCCCGAGGTGCAGAGCTGTGCGGGTCGCCCCTACATCAGTTGGGCATCGTATGGACCATGTATCGGCAACGGGGATCAGCGTGTGATCTATCCCTCGTATACAAACGTACACGATTGTGCGCTTGGGAAGTATCCATTCAATCCTACGTCGGCATGAAGCATTTCAGAGCCGCACGCACTATTTAAGTCTGCGTCCAGATGCTCAAACCCCAGGCACCCCAGAAAGCCAAGCGCAGGGCCACTGCCATAGCCCCGAGGTTCTCAAGTGTCCCCGAGAAGAACCGTTCTTGTCAGCCTGTGTCCTGGTCCCGAGGGCTTCTCTCTGGCGCTGGCCACATTTCCCCAAATTTTACCTGGGAATGTTTCGGCTGCTCCAGAGGGCATTGCTGGGTGCACCTTTGGTCTCCCCCCATTGTTGGCTAAAATCTCACCTGTGCAGAGCTGCACGCTCACCCAGGCAGCGGGGCTGCCAGGGGCTGCACTGCGTGGCCACCTGGCGTTCGCAGGGAGGCAGCAGGGCAGGTGTGCAGAGGATGGGCCCTGGGGAGGCAGGAGGGTGCGGGGAGAACGGGAAGGCATGAGCTCTAACGCGGCGGTCAGCATGAGCGGCAGGCGGCGATGAGAATGAAGGGTCTGTAGAGAAGGGTAGCAAGGATAAAAGCAGGAAGACGGTGCACCATGGGAGGGAAGACAGACGCCCAACAGAGACAGAGAGAAAAGCGTGTGTCCACGGAGAGGGTCGGAAAGTGCTGGCAAGACATGCCGAAGGGCTGTTGTCTGCCTTCCTCGCGGACAGCGTGGCCTGCAGCCAGCAAGGCCGTGGTTGGCCACGTGGACCACGTGGACCATCCTGCCTGCCCTCCTCTCCACGCGAGCACAGGGCGCTCTCCAGTGACAAAATCACCATAGTGGATCCCAGCCTCATTCTTCGCTGCTAGGGTCCTAGGGGCACTGGAATAGTTGGCGTTTCTGATGAATAAAATGCAGCCCCCTGTTTCCAATACACACGCACGCCTTCTGCAGACCGCGACGAGTTTTCGGAGAGTGCAGCTGCTGCTGAAATGGGTGCTGGTTCCCGCTGCGCAGGGTGAATGCCTAACCCATGTGAGACGTGGACAGATGCTAAAGCGTAACACCCCACGTGTCAAAGATGTTCTAAGGTCATTGGATCTATGAGATATGTCCACTGGGGGCTGGGGTGCAGGGGAGGATACGGCAGATGTTCCGAGTGAAAACACCGAGTGACGCTGGGTCTCCATCGGGGGGAGTTGCATCTGCACCTCATGGAAACACTCGGACAAGAGTGGAACGGTGGGATGAGGAAGGCAGCCAAGTGTCCGCCGGTCTGGCAGGAGCGGGGGCTCGGACCTGGGAGGGCAGGGAACAGGGGCATGTGGCCGGAGCCCTGGGCATGTGTTAGGATGAAGAGGAGACCCGTGTTGGGGCCGGGCAGGGCCGCTATTCAACAGAACTTCCTACAGGAATGCAGAAGGCCCACACCTGTGCGGTCCACCGCGATAGCCACACCTGGTTATTGACCACCTGACACCTGGCCAGGGTTGGGTGAGAAACTTAGGTTTTAGTTTTATTTTAATGCATTTAAATGTCAATACAATAGCCACAGGTGGCCAGCGGTTACTGTCTTAGAGGCTATCTACGTGTATAAAGCAGGGAGAAAATGCTTAGATAACATGATAAATAATATGAGGCAGGTTTTGGCCCTCGGAGACCAGGAAGTGTCTCTTCTTGCCATTTCTGCCACTTGACCGGCTGAGCATCAGGCAGTCTCTGCCTGGATGTGAAACGTGACGTCTCGAAGGTTGTCAAGGGCACCTCAAGGGCGGGATGGGCCAGGAGGCTGTGGCTGCATCTCCTTTGGTGATCCGCCGTGCCTGTTTTCCTCTCTGTCACAGTTACTTGACCAATTTTAATTGAACGTTTCCATGTGGCGTTTAGCAAATACCCTCAGCCTTTTCCAACGCTTGGCCCGGTGGGGCCCGCTCGGTTTTGAGAGCGGATTTCTCTCGGGCCGGGAGAAACGCAGCTTTGCAAAGTCATTTCACGCTCGAACATGCACCCCGCTGTCCCTGATTTCAGTGTGGAGCCTGACAGGCAAGGTGAGGACGCTCACGGGCAAAGGAAAGGTCATCCCCTTGACAGAAACAGGTTCATGGGCACAGTACGGACAAGAAGATGCAGAACAGGGGGGAGGGGCTTTGCAAATGCCCCCCCCCCAGAAAGGCACTGCTCCCTGCAAACAGCAAAGGGGAGCCTGGCACAGCAGTGCCCAGGGAGCAGGACTCACGTGTCCTCAGTAACCTTGGACCTGGGCCTTCCCCTTCCTGATGCTGGTGGCTGGTGCAACTGGACACATGCTTCCCACCCAGCCCCACTTTGTACCGGCCTGTGGGCGCCAGCCCGGGACCCCGTGTGGATATAGAACAGAGCTGAGAAAGGATAACTGTGTCCAAGGGAGAGGACATGCCCTCCATGGAATAAAGTAAAACTTCCTGTTGTCACGTAGGTCGCCCAAAGCAGGGACCAGACTAACAAGGGCAGTTCCACAATGTCTCACGCGCGCGCGCACACACACACACACACACACACCCCTTCCTTGGTGGATGAAAGTCCCAAAGGATCTAATTTTAGTTGCAGATATTTATGGCTTTGCTTGGCACTGGAGAGAAAAGCCTGGGTTTTTTTCTTTTATGTGTACAAGGCAGAAAATAAAAAAGATCTCACAGATGAACTAAAAGGAGAATGTCTGTTGAAACTACCCTGGAATAGCACTGCAAATCTTACTATCTCAGCAGCAGAGGACAAGACGAGCGATGGGAAGAAGGAGCCCCCCGTTTCCAAGCCCAGATCCCCGCGCCCCGTCCGCATTAGAGGTGGGAGCTGAGGGCCCGGCCTGCGGGGTGACGCGTGGCGGCAGGGGTCAGCTCCCCAGCGGCGCCCGCCGGGCCTCAGTCCTGCTGGTTGCGCAGCGGCCCCTAGCCGCCTGCTGAGAATCCAGAGAACCCCGGTTAGGATACTTCGCAGTTCCCACTCGCCTGCTGTTGGCGTGTTGTGGTTCTCACACAAAGACCGTTTTCCTTGGAAAGTATTTTACCGCGCTGCGCCGCTGTGGATGAGATTCCGAGAGCACAGCCACGCCCGCTGGCGACAGGGAGGAGGCGCAGGCAGAAAGCAGAAGGGCTGTCTCTTGCCCGCCCCCTCCACTCCCCGCCCCCCGCCCCGTGCTGCTTGCACAGCGCAGCGGCCTTGCTCAGGGTCCCTGGGGAACCTCTGACCCCCAGCCCCAGGGGCGCATCGCATGCATTCCTGGGGGACTCCGACTCCCAGCCCGGAAACCGCCTTCCCCTGCCAGCCTCAGCCTTTTCTGCGTGGCCGGCACATGCGCACAGTGACCTTGCTCTGCACGCTGCAGCCGTGCGGGGAGACCCTTCCCACCCTCCCCGCCCGCCCCTGCCTGCAGTGCCTGGCGCGCCGCGCTGCCCTGCGCCGCAGAAGTCCGTGCCCGCCCCGCCCTTATGGCCAGGACACCCGTGTCTGAGGCTGCAGACGCGTCCCCTTCCACGGGGCCCAGTCTGAGGGGAGCCAGCGGAGACACGGTGACGGCGGGGAAGGGAAGGGGGACAGGGGGGCAGAGCACGGGGTGACTTGCCCCCCGCTGGACACTCCTTCCTCAGCCGTTGTTCTTTTCCCCCTCGGAATAGTATCGTTGCATGCACACAAAATCCAACGGTGGTGAGACTGTTTCTTCTGCAAGGCCGTTGGCTAAATCCAGTGCCAGGATGCACGGGCCCAGAAGTCGCGTGGCTTTGCCCGCGCACCGCCTGTGGACAGCCTGCATCGCCGCGAGAGTGGCAGAGGAGGGGGCGGAGCTGTGTGGAGGGGCTGCAGCAGGTAAACCTGAACCGGCGCTGTACTTCACAGGTGCCAAATGTGCTTGAGAGCTTTCTGGAAAGGATACGTTTTCATGCATAAGACTTGCTATCAGGTAGGATGTTCTCAGTCATGCGACTCACTGATCACGGCAGCAGGCGTGACGAGTCCCTCTTTATTACAATCCATTACCACTGTTCTGCCGAAGTGCCCGTCGGCCACCCTAGGTTGGAATTTAAAATGTTCGCTTTTTTTAAAAAAGATTTTATTTATTTATTTTTAGAGAGATGGGGAGGGAAGAAGGCAGAAAGGAAGAGAAGCATCAATGTGTGGTTGCCTCTCGAGCACCCCCTACTGGGGACCTGGCCCGCAGCCCAGGCGGCTGCCCTGACTGGGAATCGAACCTGCAACCCTTCGGTTGGCAGGCCCTCACTCAGTCCACCGAGCCACACCAGCCAGAGCTTAACACGTTCACTTTTTAAGGAGCCTGATACGTATCTTTGCCTAAAATCCCAGAGAATTCTTTTTAGTCCACAAGCAAATATAATACCTTGAGGATTCTTAACTAATATGGTTGTTCACGTGTGTGCGAAAGTGACCCAACGCCTGCGTAAGTGACTCTGGATAATAACACGGTGGTTCTACCTGCACACGGGCTCACAGGAGACCATGCCGTGAACAGATCACTTTCTAGACGCACAGAAAGGGCCGGGGTGAGCCTCAGCCCCGACTCCCATCACCAGGCACCAACATCGCTGCACCCCCGGCTCCTGAAGTCAAGATGCAACGTCTCCTTGGGTGCTTCCAGGCTTATTTGTCCTAGATTTAATCTTACAGCTACTTGGCGGGAAAGACAGAACTGAACGGAAACATGTCACCCAATACACTTTCGAATGTTTCTCAAAGCATGAGTCCTCTGTTCCTGTCGAGTTGTCTTGAGGATTCCGTTTTAATGCTTACCTCGTGTTCTGGGAAGTTCCTTGTGTATTTTTCTGGGAGGAGGGGCAGACCTCTGTCCTCCAGCCAGAAATGGGGAAGCAGCCAGAGAGGGCTGGCTGACGTGGGGGCTGAGCACAGCTCCTGCAGCCTCCAGCTTTGGTAGGAGCCACGCGATGTGAACGTTCAGCCGCCGGCCACCCGCCACACATGTCCCAGCAAAGATTTAGAGCAGCCGCGCAGGTTTCGAACATGCATGCGCAGAGCGAAGGACTGAAGAAACACCACAGCTGTCACTCACAGCAGTGGCCGGGGCTGCTAAGCAGGGGAGCACAGCAAGTCCTGTGAGCTCCCAGCACACGGAGCACCGAGGGTCACCCACGAGGGAGCCGAGGGAGCCGGCAGCCGCAGTCTGCTCGCCCCCCTCTGCACGGTCCCTCGTCTTTTCCCTGCTGTGCCGAGCTGGACGTCTTTCCGCGCCCGCACCTGCACGGGGCTGGTGGTCCACGTTTCACTGTCGGAAAGAGAGAGCAGGTGGGAACAGACACACGTGCAGGGGGCGACTGAGTCTTCACAGCAGCCAAGGGGAGGTGACCACGGAAACAGCCAGTGTGGGCAGAGGAATCCCTGGGGTCCGTGCGGGGATGGGGAGTCACATGGCACTTTTTCCGGCTTTGCTGAGGTGTAATCGGCATCTCACGTGGTGTTCCTTCAAGGGATGCAGCCTGTTGACGCGATGCCCTCCCGCATTGCACTGGGGTGACCATCACAGGGGCATGTTGGAATTGGATGACTTCGTAGTGACCTGCTGCAATGGGGTGACCACCGCAGCGCTAGCTAACACCTGCAGGACGTCACATGAGTGCCATTCCGGTTTCATGGCGACACCTTTCGGATCAGCCCTCTCTGCCACTCTCACGAATGCAACCCAGAAGGACTGAGCGTGCCCCCAGGGCTGTGTGCGTGTCCCAGGAGGGCAGACCATCAGCGCGATCCGTCCTAGCATGGTCCCTGTCCTGGCTAAACCAGGATTTCCCCAAGGAGCGATTCCCTGGCCACCGGTTCTTCTCGGAGAAGTACCGTCTACATACACAGACATGTAAAACACATGTTGAAGGCTATTATTAGCGACATTCTGTACTCGTGGAATAACGATATTGTACATCCTTTGCATACGAGCTCACCTTTGCACGTTGCTTGTGCCCTGTGAGAGTGAGGGTTTCTGAGTCAGGAGGTCTCTGGGCCTGCACACCTTGGGGAGGCCTGGGAGGCAGGGCACAAAGAAACGAGCTGTAATTCCTTTGACGTGTATCTGGAACAGATTTTCAGACAACGGTGTTGGTTAATCACATTACCAGTAACAGAAGACGCTCGGGATTTCAGAAACTGTGGGGCAGGGTGGCTGACCGTTTGACCCGGCGAGGGATGGAGGAGCTTTGGTTCCGACAGCTGCCCCTGCACCAGGCCTCTCTGCCGCCAACTGAAAGGCAAGAGCAGGGACTGGGACCGGCGGCAGGCCCACGGATTCCGCCGTGAAACACCCCCTTTGTCTGCAGAGCGCCGTGAAAGGATGCCATGTACTGTGCTCGGCCGGCGTGGCTGTCTTCAGAATTAATCTTTAACCCATCTTTTATCAAGTACTCATCTCTCCTGGCAATTAAGACGCGGAGCCATAGCTTGAGGTCAGTCAGTCGAAGCGAATGCTCAAGTTCACCGGATAAAATGGTTCAGTGAGAGTGCCTGCCGGTTCAGCCCCGACCTCAGAACCCCATGCACCTGAGGGGGGGAAGGTAGTCGCTCGCAGCACTGTGCTCGCACAGGTATTCCCACAGGTGAACCGAGGGTGACCTCGGCCCCTGGCAGGTAATTTGACCCATTATGCGGTGGAAACTTACCGTAGCAACTTGCAGTAGACAGACAAGTCAGGGCTTCTGCAGAGGCCGCCTGTCTCAGGAGAGCAGCGCTTCTCTCACCACTTGCGGCGTGAATAAGTCCCGCAGCCAAGAATAACCAGGTCCTTTAAAACGAATGCAGTGGCCTGGGCCTCTCCGCCAATGCGTGGGTCTCTCAGCAAGCGACAAGCTTGAAAGCCATACATCACGGCTTTGGCTGCGGAGACAGTAAGGGAACGCTGGCCCTTCTGTAAAAGTAATCATAATTTTATAACCTGCCTCGTGTCAGTGTCAGCCCTGCCATTTCATTGTCCCAGTGCCGACCACCCAGGGAGGAGGTTTTGGGCAGGGTCACGGGGTGTTTGAGGAGCACCGCGGAGACCACCATCGTTCCCTGCAGAACACCTGGGACGTTCCTGGCTGGGCCCCACCTCTGTGCATGCGGGCTGCTGGCAGGGGACCTGCGCTGGGGACCTGGGGGACGCTTAGGGTTTACAGTTATTCGTCAGCAAAGGCCAGTCACCTACGCCATAGGTGGGGGCCCACGTGAGGATGGGGACAGGGTCGTCCCTGGGCAGAGAAGGCACGTGCGTTTTCACAGCAAGGTGTCAACGTGGACCTGCCCAGAAGCACTAAGTTCCCAAAACGCCTTGTAAGTGGATGGTGGTCTGCTTGTGTGTGTTTTCCACACTAGTCTGCTACACCTGTCAAGCCCAGGGGAAGCCGATGTCTGCTGCCCCAGCATTTACGTAGGAATACGGAGGATCCTGATGGATTCCCTCGGTCGCACTTGGATGTTTTCTACGGAAATGTAAGACGTACCTTGAAAGGTCCATGTACGTTTTCCCTGGTTATTTTTGGTCATCTTTGTGTGGCCAAGAATTTCACCATTTGAGGGGCCTACGTAGCTGTGAAAGTTCCAGAAGCCATGTGGAAAAGGCAGAAAGAAACTAGTGAAATTAATTAAACACGTTTTGTTTAACACAAGGCACAGAAAGCATCACAGGCTCTAGGTGCCATCGGTATAAAACGTTTCTCATCCGTTCTTCCCACGTGGTCTTGGAGACCAGTGTGTGTGTTTTAGTTGGACAGCCTCTGTCAGCCCCGTGGAGACACGCTTCCGAGGCCGCATGGCCACGGTGGTGAGTGGCCGCAGGACTGGACCCCGTGGCTCTGACTCCAGGGGGCGTGGCCGGGCTCTGTGGACCGTCTGGGCTTTTGCTTGGCTTCCACCCGACCCCGTAGCATGGAGTCTCCATCAAGGGTGCTCATTGGGTTCTATACCACTCACCTGATGCCCACCTGGAAAAGCAGGAACTAACTGAGAAATCTGTGTTCAGTCTGCATGTCCTGGTCTTGTCTCCTGTCTTCTTCTGTCTTCCGGTCTTCTTGTCTTCTGGTCTTCTGTCATCCGTGTAGTTAAGGAAGAAGGGTCAGCCATGGTGGGCGGGAGGGGACCCTTCCAACTGCTCTCCTCCATGGCCACTCCCCCCACCCACTCACTCGCCTGTTGCCTTGAACCGAGAACGATTCCCCAAACCCAGAGTGCAGTGTGGATGCAGGTGGTGTGACAGATTCCAGCAGTGGGCGTGGGAGTGTCTGCATCTGCTGGCTTCCCACGCCCCAGCTGGAGGCAGAGGTGCGTCTTCAGCTGAGCAGAGCGTTGGGGGGGCTTGGAAGGTACGTCACTAGGAGGGATGACAAGTGTCCGAGAGACAGAGAGGTGAGGGGCAGGACGGACTGGGGCCGCCTGGGAAAGTCCAGGGCACATCAACTGGACGTGCCCAGGAAGCGCGCCGGCTGGAGGGGCTAGGCAGAGATGCTCACACCGTTGTGGGCTTCCCTCGGGGGGAACCAGGAAGCCCGTCCCTGATTTTGATAAAACCGATGACGCCCCTTGCTGAGATTCTGAGGACGGCGACTTGCATTGTTCATTTGGCGGCCTTATGAGGCCGTGGCGAAGCCTTGTGTCTCTGAACCTCCCCAAGCACGGCGCACCCTGCCCGAGTGTCGGTGCCCAAGCAATGGTGTCCCTTTGTTTGGTTCCGTGGGTGCCCCCGGCCATGGCTCTCGCCCGCGTTCCCAGCTCCCGGTCACGCCCCCGGCTGCCCCCACCACGTAGCTGCACAGGGCATGGTTTTTGCTCCAGCCCCATTCATCAGCCTCTTGCCGACGACGTTTCACAGCTTGGGAAGCAATTTCACTCCAAACATTCAGAACCAGCGTTTCAGGGAACTGAGCTGCGGTTAACAATGGGCCGCCTTGTTGGTGGGGACCACGTTCAGAGTTAATGGGCTTGAAGGAGCCTTTCTCAGCCCGTGGCACCACGTGGGAGCCAGACCCCAGGCTGCTCAGTTATCGGCAGCACAGGGGCAAATTGGGGGGCCTGAGGCTGGCGCCCCGGCCTTAGAGACAGCTCACCAGGGCTGCACCATCCTCAGGCCTGCGACCGGGAGCCGCTGCATCTCCACGCGGATGGCTGTGACCACTCTGTCAGCGGGGCGCCGGGGTCACCAGGACGGTGACGCGGGGCTTTGTGCAGCCCTCAGACCAAGGTCACGGCGGCCTCATCCCCCCACCCCCTGCCACAGCACAAAGGCCTCTCGCGAATTCATTAGGCCTCGGTTATTTGCAGTTCCCGTCCTGCTTGCACAGGGGGAGGGCGTGGTGAGGACGGCATCGTCCTCCTCCTCACACAGAAGGATGGCAGCACAGCCAGGCGGCCGGGAGCGCCAGGAGCTTCGAAATCAGCTGCGTGCTCCGTGGGGACCGACGGACGTCTGCCCACACACCGCCTACAACGTCATTGATTTAAACTATCTGGGCAACTGGCTGGTTCGGACGTCACGTACACTTTCCGGCTCCAGGAATCAACATTTCATGTTCTCAGTGCTGCGGAAAGAATTTTTAAATCGTTAATGGACGTTAGTTTCTGGAGCAGGTTTTCAGGCTCATGGTAAAATTGAGCAGACGTACCGAGTGCCGGCATGGTCTCCCGTCTCCCGCCCGCCTGTCAGGATTAGTATCTTGCATCAGTGCGGTCCATTTGTGGCAATAGAAGGGCCCTATGGACACGTGACTGTTAACTAAAAGTCCCGGTTTTCTTTAGGACTCCCTGGCTGTGCCGTTCGGTTCTGCGGGTTTCACACAGAATGTCCTGTGGTCACCACTGTGCTACCCGACGGAAGAGCTTCCGGGCCCACAGAGTCCCCTGTGCTTCACCTGCCCGTCCCACCCCTTCCCTTACCCCTGGACACGCCGAGCTTTTTACTGTGTCTCTGTGCTCTTTAGTTTTTAAATCAGAACATTTTTCCACCCCCATAGCGCCTTTTACCAAAACCGTGTAGAGTTCCCTGAAACCGACTGAAACAAAGAGACTGTAAGAATAGTCTGAGGTCGCAGCCACATACTTGGCTGTCTCATATACCACGTTTCAAAAACAAAAGTCCACTTCCATTAAAAGTGAATGGCCTCATGTATATCTGTAACAATAACAGAAATCATTTAATATCCCTAGACAAAAAAAATGGCAAAAAATTACATAAACAGTGTTCTAGAAAGAAAGCACACTTTTTGGGGGATTTCAACGTAAAGAAAAGCTATTCTGAAGGACGTAGCTGAAATATGTTTTGAAAAGCATGTGTATGAGCCATTCTCGCAGTGTCAGCAGGCTCCAAAAAACACATAATTCTGACTCGTCTGAAAGGAAAAAGTTGCATTCGGGCACTTATGGTGGGGTGGCTGATGACCCGCGGAATGAGTGATGACTCACCGCATGGATTTGTACGCCCACATTGAGGCCAGGCCTGCGGGTTGACAGAGGGGTGACTGGGTGGAGGAGAGGCTCGCGGCGTGAAGGGCGCCCGCCCTGGCACGGGGCTCCCGCCGGGAGAGCTCGGGGGGCCAGCACAGCTGTGGAGTGTGGGGCAAAGGGGCCAGGGCTTCCCTCTTCTCCTGCACATTGCTCCTCACTGTCCTCCCTTCCCTGTGTCCTGGGAGGGGACGCATGGGCTGGTGGCTGCGGCGGTGCGGGCAGGGGAGGAGCCACCGTTCCCGGGCGCATGACACGTTTCCAGCCTGGGATCTCCCCGTCTCCTCTGTGCGTGCGCCCCTGTGGCCAGGCAGAGCCTGGGACTTCCACCTCAGGATGGGTAGGCAGTTTGCAGGCAAGGACGAGATGCACATTTGCTGCCTTAGAACCGGCCTCGTGGTCTACAAACAAAGTTGATGGTTACTCGTGGGGTGTCGGTCCCTAAGGCATGCGGCACACTGCCGAACCCACAGAGAACATCCTGTGTGCCCTAGTCTGAGAGAGGCAAAGAGAGAGGAGAGCACGGGAAAAGGAAGGACAGAGACAGAGCAAGGCAGAGAGAGCAAGACTTCGTGATACAACGGTAAGCAGGGATGTAACTCTGTCTTACACGGAGGATTTATAACTGGCCAGCAGGGGCACCTTGTTCTTGGTCAAATTTTAGGAAACTTTCAACCGACTAACAGGCAGGGTCTCAAATGGGCAAGTACAAGACTTCCTCCTCTCTCTCCACCCACCCAGATGGGTGAGAGACGAACGTTATTTCGGAGGTAATTTCCCCCATAACACAAGGAAAGTGGAGTTTCCTTGCTATTGAACTTCAAAGGAACGATTAATTCCTGTGCTGCTAAAACTGACCAAGGCCATATAAAAAGAAGGAACACTTGTTTTAAATATTACAAAGCTCGATTAACTCTGATATTAAAGTCTGACAGACATAAGAAAGAGAAGTGACATGCACAGATATGCATCGTCTGAATTAGATAAATATTAATGCACACTCTTTAAGTGAACATTTAAACCAGTGGTAGATGAAGAATTATACCCCATGATGAAGTAACATCTATTTTCGGAATGCTGGAATGACTCAATATGAGGACATGTATTAACGTAATTCCGGGCACTATTAAGTTCAATGAAAAAAAAAATCACTTCGCTGCTTCAATAGGTGCCAAAAAAGAACTTGATGAAACCCAACCATTACTTTGGATAAAAGTTCTAAGGAAAATGGAAATGGAGGGAACGAAAGTAACTTCAACCAAATGCCTCAGTGAGTCCAATGGTGGGAGAGGCGCTCTCCCGCAGTCGGTGAGAACAAAGGTGTGTGCCGCCATTGTGAGATTGTTCACATCAGTGCGCAGGCACGAGCCAACGTCACTACTTAGAATTTGGGGAATCAAAAGGAGCATTGTTGGAAGATGGGAAAGCCAAACGATGAGTAATAATGGGCTAATGGAAAACAGAAGCTTGTTTAATAAGTAGCCAGTTACAAAATGGGCACACAAATGTGCATAGCTTTCCCATTGTTCAACTGTATTGAACTTGTAGCAAAATTAAAAATTCCATCTATAATAGCACAGGCTGTTATCAATATTTAAGAACTCCAGGAGCGTGGCTCCATCCGTCTTGCCTGGGCAGCCTACTAGTTGTTCATCCCTGGGCAACAAAAATGACCAGAGATATCACATTAAAAATAATGTTGACCCAATTATAATAGCCAAGCTCTGGAAGCAACCTGAGTCCCCATCAGTCCATGAGTGGATCAAAAGACTATGGCACATTTACACAATGGAATACTATGCAGCAGAAAGAAAGAAGGAGCTCCTACCCTTTGCGACAGCATGGATGGAACTGGAGAACATTATGCTAAGTGAAATAAGCCAGGAGGTGAGAGACAAATACCATATGATCTTACCTTTAAGTAGAACCTAATCAACAAAGCAAACAAGTGAGCAAAATAGAACCAGAGACACTGAAATGAAGAACAAACTGACAGTAACTAGAGGGGAGATGGGAGGGGATAATGGGGGAAAGAGGGAGGGTTTTCAGGAACAACTATAAAGGACACAGACAAAATCAAAGGGAGGTAGGATCAAGGGTGGGAGATGGGGCTGGCTGGCGTGGGGGGGTGTGATGGGGGGAATGGAGACAACTGTACTTGAACAACAATTTTAAAAATGTGAAAAAATAAAACAAAAATAAAAGTTCCAACTGACAAAGTACAAAAAAAAATAAAAATTGTGTTGACTGCTCATTACAGTCTAATCTGTAAAATGAAGACACAATGTGTTAAAATGGAGAAAACTGGTGCCATCGCCATATAATCTGACACTATCGAGGGTAAAATGATTGGAAATGAGAGAGAACAGCAACGGCACAGGCAAAAAGTGCTTTTAGCTGTGATAGTTGGTCTCGGAACCATCACATCGACACTGCTGTGATCGGAAAGTGGGACAGCGGACACGGGCAATGACAGGATACTTTCATCCTATCACCCCATGTCCCTGAGAAAGGCGATTCTGCATGTGGAATGAAGTGTGGTTTGGAAGACGTTCAGTAAAAACCTTCCACGCCTAAATTTGCATCGGATCTATTACTGTGACCGCTCAGCGTTCGTGTATATTTTCAAACTCTACTGAAAATGCACAGAAACGATGACCAACTCAGCGGCAATGGCATTTTAGGATGAAGATTTTGGTTCTGATGACCACTTTCTATGAGAGAGAGAGAGAGAGAGAGAGAGAGAGAGAGAGAGAGAGAGAGAGAGAGAGAACAGCATCAGTGTGACAGAGAAACATGAATTGCCTGCTTCCTGTATGTAGGTTTGATACCTGCAACCCAGGTATGTGCCCTGACTGGGGATCGAACCCGCAACCTTTTGCTGTACAGGATGATGTTTCAACCAACTGAGCCACCCAGCCAGGGTGCTCATGGTTTGTTTATTTTTCTAAATGTTTTCTATCCTCACAGCTTAACACTTATTAAGTACTAAACAACCTTTTTTGAGTGAACGAATAACCTTTGTTTCAGGAACTGTCTAGAAGCTGCAAGTGGAATGTTATTAAAAAGGAAACGTTAAAGCTGTATGATAGGATCAGTCAGTGTAAAACACTTTTTGTGAATGTTTTAAATGTATGTCGCCCACCCACTGAATGTATGTTTTACCTACATGTGAGGAACCTGCAAATACAGATCGGGGTAGGGCAGGAAACTCGACTCCAGTCCATGGCCAGCTTTTCTATTTAATTTAATTCCTGAAGTCGGTTTTTAACAGCCCTCCTAGTTTTATTTGGAAGACACTCTGCAACATGGGAAGCACAGATCTTCTTCCTTTGTATTTTCTGAAGCCAGAGTGCGGGCTGCTTACACGCTCTCCCCTTCCCGTACCCTGCAATGCTACAATGTACTGTGTGGCAAATAGCAAAGTTCTTTCTTTCAACACTGTCCCTGTTGAAATAGTTATTTCAGGGCCAAATTGGAAGATGTGATGAAGAGGGATTCCTCAACGTCATCCATCCGCTTGCCCCTTGAGTCTACAAAACCGGCAACTACCGCATTGTTCAGGTAAGTGGGGTCAGCTTTGGAAAACAAACAACGGTGAAGTGGAAGACTATCATCCCTTTACGTAAAGCTGCGTGCATCACCCAGAGCATAGTTATCCGACTGCAGTTCTGTCTCCGTTCCCTTCCCTCAGCATCTGGGCCAGTCTCTCGGGCCGTGGGAGGTGCAGAATCAGTCCAACACCCTTCGTGCAGTGTGGCTGATGTTTCAGAAAGTTCAAGAGGCCTGTCAGCCTCGAGCCCGGAAATGACTGATCGCTGGCAAAATAAATCCTTTGAAGACTGGTCAGGTGGGGAAGTCTTCAAACACCGAAGCAAGGTCTCCTCTGAAAACCTGAGCGTGGACTGAATCTTTACAGTCATTTCTCACGAAGTAAACTCCAAGCACATGTCTCTGCTGTTAGCACCCTTGGCTCACAGGGAGGCCCGGCCACGTCCACAGGGAACGTTCGCTGGAAGAACAGGCGAGTGTAGGCGCTTTCCCAGCGGCGCCCTCAGGGAGCGCAACATGGAGACAACGCAATAAGTGATTAAACCAAATTGAAAGGGCTGACCCCAGGGGACCTTTCACATTTTCAGAAATAACGATCCTTGTTGGAAGGTTGTACACGCAATAGAGTCAGCACTCCCGAGAAGCCAAGTCTGCAAGGCAAGAGATCTGCTCTCCTGCAGTTAGTTGTCTGAGTCCGATGCTTCTAAAAGATAATCCCTTTGGTTTTCAAATATAACGGGAGACATTTAAAAACCGCATTGTGTTCCTCAAACTCTTCCTGTAAAACTTATGTAAGTCAATTCTCAATTCATGTCTTGGTCTGGGTTATTTCCTGTTATTTTAGGTTTCAGACAACATGAAATGTAATCGCTTCAAAAGAAACTGAGGTCTAGGCCGCTGCGCAGTCCCAAAAATTCCGAAATTACTTTTCTTCCTGGCTTGCCTCCCTGGCGAAATCTGTCAAGTCCTTTCTCTCATGTCGGTCTGGAAGTGTGTTTGGGATGTTTGCATTTCTTTCTGGCCGTTCCTGAGAACCTCCAATGTCAGGCGGTGAGGGAGGGACCGCATTTTCCAGAGCGTAGTTTGAGCACCGGCCAGGTGGGAGAAGAGGCCTCACCCGCGATCCGGGACGGGAGGGAGCGCGGCTGGGGGTGGCCCGGGGCAGGGGAAGCCGACGTTTCAGCACCGGGCGGTGTGTGGGTGCGCAGAGCCATCCGTGACGGACGACTTTGAAGCACCTGTGCACCTTGCAGCTGGGACAGGTGAGAAGGCAATGGAAACCGTTCCAGGGCATGAGGCCGCATGCAGACTAGTGAGCTGTGTCACGTGGTGTACGTTTCGGTCCGCTTACAGGTCTGGAATTGACTTGCATGCTTAGTTTCCATGCCGCTCAGGCCGGGGACCGGC
Source organism: Anoura caudifer (assembly GCA_004027475.1). NCBI lineage: Eukaryota > Metazoa > Chordata > Mammalia > Chiroptera > Phyllostomidae > Anoura > Anoura caudifer. The sequence continues at coordinate 18,450 of PVKU01006752.1, forward strand.
GCTCTGGTGAAGGGTCAGAGTGCGTCCATCCTGGCTGGAACGGGGGGCGCTCCAGAGACTGAAAACCCATCCTGGCCGATGCATCTCGTCCCCCCCCCCACTCCACGCCATGCTGTCTGGCTGCCGTGTGTCTGTCCTGTTCGATCAAGGAACAGCTAGAAAGTTACTCTTGAATTTTGTGTGTCTACCCCAAACTAGAAACGCTCCATGTACCCATCAATGGAAGAATAAATTCTTTCCTAGTCTTGCCATACATAATTATAGCAAACTCCCTAGAGGGAGACATAGGACTTCAGTGAATCTCATCAGTCTGATGGTAACCACAAAACGACTAAGGATGGGATTTATGTTTTAGTCACACAAGGGGTGTCTTTGGACCAGACACAACCTGGAGACGGGCTGATGGGGGTGGGGTGAGCGCTGTGCCCTACACTGAGGGGAGGGATGAGACATGGGGACTCCAGGGGTGGGAGAGATGGGCCACCAGGTGCAGGGACAGACACACCGTGGGAAGAACGGGAGACACTTGCCCTGTGCTCCTTCTGACTCGTGCAGCCAGGGTGCTGCAGGGGAGGCCAGCCCTGCACCTGTGGGTGTGCACGTGCCCAGGACTCTCCCACACAGGCCGTGCCGTCAGCACGAACCACTGCGCGCCAGTCTCCGCTCTGCACCCCCGTCTCCGCTCTGCGCCCCGGGCTTACCAGTGTGCCTCGGCTGGCCATCCCCTTGCAAGGAAGCTACGCCGTGAATACATCCATGTTCAGCCGGGAAGTTAGTCTTATGATCACCTGCTTCACCTGCTGTGTGGGTGGCAGACTCATCAGCCTGGCCAGTCCCTGTTGCAAACCTGTGTAGAGACAGGTCACGTGTCCTTAACCAAAATGACCCGAGTTCAGTATGTTTGTTTGATCATCTCAGTGGCCAGTCCAAAACTGTTCTGTCAAGTGTCCCTCTGCATGGTGCCACGCCAGTGACTTTGCTTCCTGGTGTGTGTCGTCTCCCTGGGATACATTGTATCTCCCCAGGATACTGCAATCACGCTGCATGGATGAGACGGGGTCGAAGATGCAAAAGTCAGCCTGGCGTGTGTGAGGTGGTGTGCACCTGTGTCGCTCACAGGGAATGGCCGGCCGGTCGGTGGGGAAACACGCGCGTTCAAAGGGGAACCGATGCACTCGCGAGCTTTTTTAACCGCAGGCGATAGGTTGAAAGCAGTGATTTGAGTAACAGCCACTCGTCTGCCTAGTTACTGGCCTCCCACGGAGGTTCAGCGTGACAGCGTGTAAACAGACCGGCTGGGCGGCCCTTGGTGTGATTGTCAGTCCATCTCAAGGGCAAGTTTGAGAGAGCGACTCCGTGCTGCACCAGCCAGGGGCGGCTTTCAGCTGAAAGGGAGAAGGGGGCGCAGGCCCACACTCGAGTGGTGGGGGTCACGGAGGTCGGCCCCAAAACCTGTACATCCGTTGGACAGCGTGCCACACCTGGAGGCACCCAAGTGCTTGGTCGCTGGAGGTCGAGGTTAAGTAGCCTGGTCGCTCATGATGGACAAGTAGAGAGCCGTTTGCCAATGCTGGTGGGGCCTGTGCCCCTTTGTTGATGGCGGGGGTGGGAGGGAGGAGGGGGTAGGAGGGAGGAGGAGGTGGGGCCCCTCCATTCGTGGAAGGTCCCCTGCAGTAGTCGATGAACAGCAACTGCCGGGAGCCATCGATAGAACCGGGTTCCATACTTACGCCTTTTTGCATTTTGCTTTTACGGGACAAGCCAGACCTGGCTGAAACCATAAGGTGGAAGTATACGACCGCTTTCCCACAGCCTTGAGAAACGTCCCTCCCTATTGCGGTTTCACATCAGAGCACTCGTCAGGCGTGGCTGGAGGAGCGCTTTGCCTGAGACTGAGACGCGGCCCACAGTCGGGGTCTGCAGCAGCCGTGTCAGGCACGCCCACTCTCAGTGAGCGAAGGGTCTCCGCGGCCTGGTTCTTGTTTCCTGTCAAGTGGCCAGCCCGTGGTTTGGAGCTGCGATGCAGGGAAATTCCGACCACATTAAGAAAGCATTTCTGCGCTTCGGAACCAGCGAGGAATGCAGGAGGACTCCAGAGCCAGCACAGCGGGCTGGAACGGCCGAAAACCGGCCCCGAGGGGGCCCGCGTCTGTCTGTGGCACCACCTCGGCGGAGGGATGTACCTGGTGGTGGGTACAGTGACCCCACGTCCGGGAAGGGGCCACAGGAAGCAGGCTGTCCCTCCAGCACTGGCCATGCGTCCAGAGGCGGCTGAGGTACAAACACCAAGTCACCGCGGCCCTGGGATCTCGGCGGTCCTCGCCCCTGTTTACGGAGACCCCGGGTACAGCCAGCCCTGCCCTCTCAGCGCTGTGCCATCCCCCAGCGCTGGGGGTCGGCCAGGGAGGGCCCTGCTGGGCGGACGTCCCGCTGCTGGCAGCAGTGCACCCCACCAGGAGCCCCCCGGGAGGGCGCATTTTCTTGCCTTTTGCACGGTCTGAGCCCCCTGCCTTCCAAGGCGCGGGCCCTTCCCTGTCCTGGGCGCTCAGCAGCTCACAGTCTGCTTTCTTCCTCGGGGGATGGTGTCCACCGTGGACCCTCCCGCATCCCTCTCCTGAGGGCCTGTGATGGCACGGGGCACCCCCAGGACAAAGACACACAAACAAGTCTTCCTTGGGTGAATTCAATTCCTTGACTGAGCAGCGAAATCACTTGGGTCCGAAAGTGCAGGTCTGGAGTTATCCTTCTGCTTTGTCATCTAGGGGTTTCCTTGTCTGTCCTGTGTCCTTCCGGTGAATTGGCTCCACCCTTGGAGTTTTGATTTTTGAGAACTGGTCCTGGCTTCCTGGTTGCTTCCTTTGCATCCTGTAAATCTAGTCATTGTTCATGGATGCAAAGGGATAGGACTGCTGCTGAGGGTTAGGGGTGTGTGTGTGTGTGTGTGTGCGTGTTACATGCTCTTCAGAAACCACCTCTTTTTCCTTGGAGATCTGCTTTGTCTCCAGTCTACCTGGCCTTCCCCTTACTCCTGCCTGACTTCTCTCTGAGCGGTGCCTTCCGGTTTTGGAGGAGGGTGGCCGGTGTGCGTCTCCTTCGCTGTGGCTTCCTGATGTTCTCCTCTGCTGCTCGGTTGCTGCGGTGACAGGGGAGCCTCTCCAGGGATCCAGGAGAGAGGAGCAGCTTGCGGAGGATCAGGTTTCCTCACATTAAACCTTCAAGGGCTGCCTTTCATGTCTCAGAGTTCCTAAGTGACAGATGACAGGATGGCTGTACTCTGAGATGCCCAACACAGCCTAGTTCCTTCTTTCCTTCATTCTTTCAGCTTAAAAGAGGTCAGCGGAGGGGCCCTTTGGCTTTGGGTTTGTGGTTTTGTGCCAGCAGGATGAAGCAGACTGGGAGACCCACCCCTGACCCCTGCGAGGGGGAGCCAAGGAGGCTGTTCCCTGCCTGAGGGTGGGGAGGATGCCGGGCAGAGACGCAGCCTGTGGTTGCCCAGTGCTGAGACTCCCTCAGCTCCACGCTGCCTGCCCTGGCCTCCAAACCCGGGAACGTGAGACTCCACGCCCCATGCAAGCCAGAGGGGCTTTCCGAAGAAGTCAGCAACGTCACTAATCATTTGGTTTTGAGGATGTGGAAGGGGAGGTCACTTGAATGGGTCTAGTCCCGTCTCAGGTGTCTTTTACAAGCAGGGGCTTCGCTCTGGGCATCAGCGGAGCGGAGGTGAGAGAGCTTTGATGCATGCGAACAGTCACTGCATCCTGGCTGGCTTTAAGACACAGGGCCCAGGTGAAGGGTCTCTAGGAACTCAGCTACCCCAGCCCCACATGCAGCCACCATGCAAGGTCCTCCATCGACAAGGACGACAAGGTGGATTCCACAGCCACACGAAGAGCGTAAGGGAGTTTCCCCTGGGCTTGCGGGAAGAGCCCAGCCCCTGGCAGGGGCTCCTTGACTCTGGCCTAGGGAGACCCTCAGCAGAGACTCGGCGGTGTCTTCAAGGATTTTCTGACCCGCTGACCTGTGAGCTAATAAGCAGATGTTGTCCTCAGAGGTCCCTGAGTTGGTGGTAATTCGTTACGCAGCAACAGAAAACAAATACTGGTATCTTCTGTTAAAAGGGAGGATCTTCTTTATCCAACCATCCATCGAAGGATGCTGTGTAAACCTTTCAACCAATGCGAGTCCAATAGTTTTAATTAAGAAATAAAGTAATTACTAAATTAGAAAATCAGGACCCGCTATTTTGAGATCCATTCGGGCTACGCGTGAAATCCGTGCACTTGGGGGAGATTTCTCTAACTTTTCTCCTGCGGCGAGCGAGGCCCACCGCTGCCCCGATGTCTGCATTTCAGATGCCGGTCTTTCCCATTTTCAGCCTGGCAGCTTTTAGGGAAACAACAGACGCCACGTGCCAGGGGTAGGAGTTAGTCCGCAGGACGCGGCTGGATGAGAGGGAGGCTTGGGCGCACGGAGCTGCGTGCGCACGCAGGCGTGTCTTCGCGCTGCCCCCTCGTTTCCCGCTCCTTGGGCTCCGTGCTTCCGCGAGGACACAGCAGTGTTAGACACTCTTGGTTGCACGCGGCCGTGCACTGCAGTTACTGCCTGCGTGTGTGACTCTCCTCGTGGAAAGGGCCCGTCTGTCATTTCTCAGCCCTCCTGCCAAGTTCTGGGGCGCGCGGCAGCCTCTCTGCACGGGCTGTCAATCACACTGGGCTCCCCCCCCCCGGGGGGAACAGAGCCCTGAAACTTGGTCCAAGTCACTGCGGACTCCCTAGAAATCAGAGGGAAAAAAAAAAAACATCAAAATCCCCGCACAGCCAGAGACAAAAAGTGTGGCTTCGATGGTCCCATACCAAAGGATACGGATTTTAGGGAAGTCCTGGATGTGCTTTTTATTACCAGAACACCCTGGAAAAAATAAGCAAGCCCCTTTAAATCTTGGGCTGAGAGAATAATTCTTGATTGCTTTTTCACAAGTTCAAGTGGGCCCAGGAAAACAAAGGAAATAGCCAGAAATATGATGAAACTTGCTATTTTTAAACATAATTCATATCAGTATGAAATATTAAATTAGCCCGCTATTTCCCTGTGATGAATATTCATTGAAATTGGAATTGCTCCTGTTTCACAGTTTATGGGGTTTTTTCCTTCGTCAAGCCTGTCCATGCAAACGACGCCCTTTTACCAATTCAAAGGGGACACTGTTTTTCCAACCTCTTGGTAAGACACAAAAAGCTGGCAGATTTAAAATCCCTGGCAATATTCGCCCAGTCGCACATGCTGGGATGAACACGCAGCTTTCGTTTGCCCAAGTGGATACAGCCAAGACTCTGCCTCTCTCGCGGTCGCTGCCTCTCTCGCGACCGCCGCCTGCGTGGAAGAAGAAACCGCGTCCTGGAACGTGCAGAGGACCGGGTGCGGCTAGATGGGGAAGTGCAGCAAGACGTGAGGAAGCCTCGGACGCAAGGCCGGAGCAGAAGCCACCACGTCAGAACCACCAGAGGGGGCTCGCAAACGCAGGGTCCCGGGACTCGACTGTGGAGAACATGATTCGGAGGAGCTGAGACAGGGAGAGAGAGCCTCACAATCTGTACGTGAAGAAAAGGCACGTCCCTCTTCGCGTGACCCTTTTGTGGGTGACCCGCTCAGGTGCCACTGAAGTTCTACCAAACTCTCCTTCCAGCCAGCGGGAACGGAGCCCCCCAGAGTCCCCCGCCTGGTCCAAGCCCTCCTGGGCGCTTTGTTGCAAACCGCGAAGGCAGCTCTTACAGTCCTGGTGTGTGTGGGTCTTGCTGGAACATCTAGCACGCAGACACGGGGTCATCTGTTGGGAGTCGGACATCCCATCACACAAGCGCTACGACGAAGGGGGTGGAAACACGGCGGCATCCCTCCCCCTGAACCAGCCACGCCACAGCAAGGGGAAACGCGTGCGCACAACGCTTGCAGGCCTCCCGTTCCACGGACAGGACGGGAGTCGCATGAGCCTCCCTGAGAACACGTCTGCCCTACGCCTGAGGCAGAGGGAGGCTGTCCGGAGGGGGAACGGGAAGAGGGTGTCCGAGTGTGGACGCAGCAGGGGACCCTGGCTCTCCCCCATGCTTGGGAAGGTGGGCATCCTAGCCTGTGGCCACAGGAGCGGGGGCTCGGACAGACGCTGGGTCATGGGTGTTTGCGCCGCAACGTGATGAAAAGCGGAGGGTGAAGTCCAGGCGGCCGCAGGGACCAGGGAGGTAGCCCAGGCAGGAGCTGGTGACCTTGAGGATGAGACCACAACTGTGGGGACCTGGTAAACAGGACACCGAACGGCCCATCCTTCCAGAACTGATCAGAACACGGCACGTGTCTAACTCCCCACGGGCAACAGACTGCGTGGGCACCGGGCACAGGCAGCCCCGGGCCATTCCCCTCCTGAACGCAAAGCTCGGGGCCAGAGCTCCTCCCCGCACTTCCTCCGCGCAGGCCACGCCCCACACCCTGAGCTCCAGCTGCTCGCTCAGTGTGGCTGCCCCACCCCCCCACCTCCCCCCCATGCCCTCTCTTCTCCTCTGGTGTGTCCCCTCGCGTCTCCTCTTCCACGTCCCCAACGCACGTGGGACTGAAACATGGCTGCACGAGCTAACCATGCGCCCCCAAAGCCCCTCCAGCTCACCCTCTTTCTGCCCATCACAGCGCATCCTCGCCGCTCCCGCCCATTCCACCGGCTCCGGTCCTGGAGCCCGCGCCTCCCGACGGGTTCCCAGTTGCTGCCCCCAAACGCGCTTCCTCCACTCCCAGATTCAGTCACCGGGTTGCATGCGTCTTGTCAGCCCTGTTTCGTTCCCTTTGTGCCGTTCATCAGCATCTACACTTGTCTCCATGTTTGTGTTAGGTGTCTTTCCGCAGCATCTGTCCCAACGATCATCAACCCAGGGCGGTGGGAATTGGGTCTGCGGCCACTCAAACACTGTATGGCAAGGAGCGAAGGAGCAAATAAACGTGTTCGAGGATGTTAAACGGGAGGCTGAAGGAGAAGCGTTCGTATCGCATCCTGGTAGTCAAGTTCTCTGTGTGTTTTGTTTGCTTTTCAACGGACTAGGTTGTGGTTCGATGTGAAATTTAGGAAGAGATTTTTGTGACGATGTCCACAGAAAATATAGAACGGAAGTTTGTTGTTGAAAAAGCCTAAACAGAGTCTGATATAAGACTGGGTAGCTCCGTGGGTTAGAACGTCGTCCCCATGTGCCAAGGTTGTGGGTTTGATCCCTGGTCAGGGCTCATGCGAGAATCAACCAGTGGCCCTGGCTGCTGTGGCTCAGTGGATTGAGCACCAGCCTGTGAAGCAAAGGGTTGAGGGTTCGATTCCCAGTCAGGGCACATGTCTGGGTTGCAGGCCAGGTGCCCAGTAGGGGGTGCTCAAGAGGCAACCACACATTGATGTTTCTCTCCCTCTCTTCCTCCTTCCCTTCTCCTCTCTAAAAATAAGTAAATAAAATCTTTAAAAAAGAATCAACCAATGACACATCACTAAGTGGAACCACAAATTGAGGTTTCTCTGTCTCTCTCTTTCGTCAAACCAATCAATCAATCAATCAATCGATTTATAAAAGATTGCACCAGAGCAAAGGCCGTGGGGAGAGAAAGAGCCAGTGAAACTGTATAGTTCTATCAACAGGGTCGTTACTCTCTGACCTTACGGGCCGAGGGCAAGACGCCATGGCATCGAGGTGGCTCTCCAGTGGCTAGACTGGCTGGATGCAGGTGAGTGCACCATGGCCCGACCTAGAGAGGCATGCGGAACCCCAAGATGGCAGTCCCAATTTTCTGCCGCGGTCGTAGCCGAAGAGGTGACCTGCTCTTGCTCACGGATGTGGGCAGGTGCTCCTCCTTCCATTAAAGAATACACATATGACCAAAAGCAATATGTAATTAGCTCGTAATGGATTTTTAGTAGTCTAAGGGGAGTGCCTTCACATAAGGCAGACCACTGGAGATTTGTGGATTGGACTTGTTGTTTATGGACAATTTATATCTGTAAACTGACAGACGAACACAATCTTCGGAGATTCCTGACTTTCAAAGTTGTACATGACCCAACCCAAACCATGCACTAGAGGGTAGCCCACAGCTTAAGTTCAGCCAGTCACTTTAGAGGTGTTTTTGGTGACCTGTCCCCAGTTTTCTTTTCAGGAGACTGGGTAAGCTTGACCAACGTCAGTTTTGTGGCCTAGGATGCCTCCAGACACGAAGAGTTGAGAACTGAGGAACTTTATCAACGTGGTGAACTACGCAACAGTTGAAGGTATAACAGGATGGACAAACAGCGCCCGTAGATACGGAGACCTCAGAATGGAGTCTGGCCGGTGTCTGTTCCTCCAAGGTCCAGAGCTCAGCGGTCCACATGGCAGCCTTCAGCCCTGCGGGGCTCCATTTGCATTGTTTAAGATGACATGAAGTTCAAAACTCAGTTTCTCAGATGCACTAGCCACATGCCGCCCTGGCTTTCGTCTGGGAAAGGACTTAACTTCCTTGACACAGCGCACCCAGTCGGGACATTCTTAAACAAATTAAGGAACCCCATTGTGAGGATGCATGACTTCAGATATGAGGTCTGTCTGCAAAAATCCAGCCACTGTTAATAAAACGAGAAGAGTCTGTACAACATCGATGTGACCTGGCCGCCAAGGAGCATGGACTGGAATGCCCATGTGTGAACAATGATGACTTCGCTGTACTGGTCAGTGGGGGCGGTAGATGCCATTGAGTGAGCATGTGTCCTGTGTGGCTGTCACATTCAAAATGACTGAGCGAGTGCAACAACGAGCCGGCATCACATTTTCCGTTACAGCTTGAACGTTCCTCCATGGAAACTATTCTGATGACTCTGAAGGCCGCAGCTACGGGCAACTGGTGATTGGCAGCTTCATGATGACAACGTACCCGTTCATGCATCACGTCTCATGCAGCGTTTTTTGGCAATACATCCAATCAGTCAGGTGACTCAGCCCTGCTACAGCCGAGATTTGGCACCTGCAACTTCTGGCTTTTCCCAAAACTAAAATCACCTTTGAAAGGGAAGAGATTTCCGACTGTCTGTGAGATTCAGAAAAATATGATGGGGCAGCTGATGGCGATTGGGAGAGCTGTGTGAGGTCCCAAGGTGCCTACTGAGGTGTCGTCCTGTGTACAGTGTTTTTTGTATCTTGTGTCTTCTTCGGTCAATGTCTGCATTTTTCACAGGACATGGCTGGGTAGCTGCCGGACAGACCTCATAGATGCCTACTCCATCGGCAGCCCAACATGGCGCGGGTGGAAGGGTCTCCTTCAGGTTTTTTATATAAGAGAAACTGTTGCTTGTAATTAAGTGACTTTATGGTTTATTTCCCGGTTAGTTACACTTGCATTACACATTAATGTACTTTTCTACTTTTCTCCAGCGTATGCACTATTTTCCTTATCCCAAGAATTGTCATCACTAACAGATAACAATTCTTTTTTTTTTTAAAGATTTTATATATTTATTTATTTTAGACAGAGGGGAAGGGAGGGGGAAAGAAAGGCAGAGAAACATCAATGGGTGGTTGCCTCTCATGTGCCCCCCACTGGGGACCTGGCCTGCAAGGCAGGCGTGTGCCTGATGGGCAATCAAACCAACAACACTTTGCTTCGCAGTCTGCAGCTCAACCCACTGAGCCCCACCAGCCAGGGCCAACACTGCGTTCTGAATCCGCTGAAGTAGCCGTGGCTCCGAGCGCACTGCACTTGACCTTGTTGTGCTGCGTTATCATCCACCAGCCTAACCAGGAACAGACAGGAGGTTCAGCACAGTTTGGTTACTTGATCTCCTTTTCTGACTTATCTCTCGATGTCATTCACATACCAGTCAGGGCTTGTCTTTCAAACAAAGCAGTCACCTCGACAATTTGGGTCAAACTGTACTTTCCCTGTTAACTAGGTAATCACCTTCCTCTCTGTGATAAGTCGACAGTCGGTGTAAATGCCCGACTGAGAACTAATAGGTTGCAGGCAACGTGCAGGAAAGTCTCCACTTTCTGTCTAGAGATCCACGTCAGGGCCTCAGGAGACGCCCGGGGGCAAAGCAAAATGAGGAACTCCTGGCTGCTTTGCAAAATCTCCAGTGACAAACGGGGTTTATGAAGCTCAACTTCGTAGGGCTCTTTCTTCCTCACAAGATGGTCTAACCCGCCGGCTGAATTCGTGGAAGCACATGGTTGAACACGTCAGGCAGACAGCATGGCTAAACACGCGGACTAGAACTGGGGTCTCTTCTTCAGAAAGGAGAGTGTTGCTTTCCGTATGGCATCGGCCAGCGGCCTGGGAAGTTTAGCAAGAAGCCGTACATCACTTTGACGTGCAGGAATGCCGGCCTAGAGGGTCCCCAGCAGGAACCACCGTCTCCCAAGCAAGCTCGCCAGGCGATCCAGCCCTCAAACCTCATTTCAAGGATCAAGAGTGTGAGCTGGAAGGGAATATGAATTTTCAAGCTATAGTGGTATTTTCCAAGAAAGGGGGATAGTTAAAAATAAAATTGCAGTTGATTCCAGCAATGATATCTTTTTTCCATGTTGATAGAAACAGCTATTTTTGAGGGCTAGTTCTTTAGTTTCATGACTAATTCCTTTGTACATATTGGGCAGACCTAGTTGGCCTTTGTCAGTTACTTAAGATGCTAAAATCATATAATTTAAAGGAACAGGTTTAACATGCCAGGTGAGACCAGAACTTTGTAAAGGCAACTACAAAGCCCTAATTTTTTTGAAGTAAAAAACAAAAAGATCTTGTCCTAACCGGTACAGCATGGAGTGCAAGTTAATCGTAACTAATTTTATCTGTATACGTAACACATTTTATCTAATAAAACAGACAACCATCGGTAAACTTCTGGTGAAAAAACTTCCATAAATATTGCCACGTATGACATTTTGTTTGAGAAATTTCAGCGTGGCTTTCACCAAAGACACATTAACCACACAAGTTGAAATAATTTTCGTTTCCACGTTGTGCCCCCTGGAGAGCTGGTGTCCCCATCTCCTTGGTCACTGATTGCTTCGTGTGTGTGAGTGGATAACCATCTGCCTGGGTCTTGTCTGGAAAATGGGCTGTTTGAGCTACCGGATCCGGAAGGCCCTTGGACTGTCAAAATGTCTGCACCTCTGAATGACAGGCGGGATTCCATGCTCAAAACCTTAGCTGTTAGGGCTTAATGAAACTGACAGTCACTCCCCCAGATCAATTCATTTATTAAGCACAAACACTGCACTGAAGCAGACTTTTCGGAGTTGCAGAGGGACAGGGCGAAGCACAAACAAGTGAGTCCTGCACAAAGGGGTTACCTGATGGTCGTTGCTCCTCAAGAGCCCCCAGGGCGGAAGCAAGGGACAGATGGATACAAGTTGTGGAGGTTCTTGAGTGCTTTTGGAAGGTGTTCGAGGTGCTGGGGCCAAGGGCTGAGGACCCCTAGGTGTGTGCCCTTGAGTTTAGATTTCAGCTCACCGCGGACGTGTGGGATGATTAGCATGCGGGACGAAATGCAGAGCCCTGTGCGTGGGGATGCGGACCTCGGCGGGTAGTTCGGACTGAACGGAATGGGCAGAGCGTGATCGGGGTGAGCGATGGAGGCGGTGGAGGCCGACAGCGCAGTCCCAGCGAAGGCTGCCCCGGCTTCCCTGTGTCTGTCTCCCTCTGCCGCTGCCTGCTCCCCACGATCCCTCTGTCCCCTTCTGCCTCCTGGGCTGCACCACCATGGCATCCCACCTTCAATTCCACTGTGAGCGCTCTGAAATAATAATCCTTATTTTCCCAGTAAGGGGGGCTTTTAAAAAAAATACCCATAGTTGCCCATAGTACAAGCACGGCAATGAGGGGATAACCCCCAGATTTCTGATTCGGTCACAAAAGTCTCTAACTTTCTCATCCTTATGATCTAGGACCTGGCAGACGCACCCTCTAGTTTTAGCAAGGTCTCTTGAGTTAATGACGCTGCAAGTTCATTTTTTTGCTCCTGATTTCCCATTAGGAGCATCACCCTCTACGCCATGAGTCCAGCCGCAAGTGTTGCCTACGCTTCCCTCTTACCCCTTGTGTTTAGTAAATTGACATTCAGTCACACCAGGGAACACAGATACCATACCTGGACCACAATGCCACACATGCGTGGCCGGGAAGCTTTTGCACTAACGTTCATAACTGTATTTACTAGCATGTAGCACCTCCTCTCTTAGGTCCCACACCTCTGCTCTCTGCAGGACTCACGACAATTGGGCCAGGGAGAGTTAGCACACCTGGTCGCTCTCAGTTCGTTGAGTTCATTGTAGTGGATGAATTAATGCATAAAAAGGGAATAGTATGAACACTGAGACAGCCTTGGCCCAGGCTGGTTGGAAGGTGAAGGAGAGAAGTCACAGTGGCCTAAGCTTGATGTCATTTGGGGGCTGGGGGTGTTTGTGCTCGTAATCAGAAGATAAGGTGCTTGGGCAGACGGATGGGAATTCCCTCTCCAATAAAACACGTGTCAGTCATCGGGGCAAATCCCCAGGTGAATGCCCAGGGGGCGGTTAGAATGAAGTCTGGAAGGAGAGGTGAGACCTAAGAGAGGAAGTTACTGGGCTGGGGAAGTGGCTGCAGCCACGGAGGTCAGGATGCAGCCAGTGGTGTGGAGGGAACAAGATGATAACTGAGTCTCAACCCTGAGAGAATGTCGGCACTGAGGGCAGGTGCAAGGGAGAGAGAGGAGATGGAGAAAGTGCAGCCATAGGCAAAGAGAGCCAGGAAATCGGTGAAACACAGACGTGGAGGACAAGCGTGGTTTCAAACACTGCAAAGCTGAGCAGGTCCAACATGGTTTAAAAATATATATATTGTGAAGCAAACTCCAAAAACAGTTTCAGTTCTACCCTGGAGATGGCTTCTGAATTGCAAGAAGTGAAGGGTCTTGAGGAGGGAAAAGAGGAGGAGATATCCACACTCGGATGTTCCTTCGCAATATTACCATTTCCTTGAGGAGAAGAGTGAAGGGGGAAACTTACGTAAAACTCACTGTTTTACGTAAGAAGGATGCTCAACTCAAGCAGCCATTGAGCTGGGATGCTTGACTGCAGAAGAGTTGAGCATGGCTTCACTTGGGGGGAAGTTGGCAGTGGGAACGTGGGAAGGGGGTGGGGGAGGGGATCAGATGGTACAGGTCATGAGACTGTAGGGAAGATGGATGGAGCAGGAGAGGAGGGAACGGATTTGGGCTTCACGTCGATGCGACGGAGAAGGGGGGTGAACTCTGCTCATGTGTGAAGGAAGGGGGCACAGTGTGGGGCACATCGGAGCTGGAAGATGTGCGAGATAAAAACTGTGATCTTGGTGCGCTACATTCACCTATGAAAAATCCAGTTCTTACGGGCCAGAGACATGTGCAAAACCAGAGTGGTTTGGGGATAAAAAATACATTCATTTTATACTCAAAACTGAACACCAACGATTAGCACTGTATATTCATTTATTTACTCCATGATACAAAAGTTGTTCATTATTATACCGTGAAATAAGATATAAAACAACATATGGTCAGTTAAAAATTAGAAATGCCAAGAAATGATGGTAAATACTGGATTTCTTCAGGCGCGTTACTAATTTTTCCAGCTGATAGGATAAAATCAAGCAGGAGTGGAGAAATTGGCCTCATTTCTGTCATGAAATGTTCGGAGAGCATGGACTTTTTTGAAAGAGTGGAAGTAGATAAAGTGGTTTTACTTTACTGTTCGAAAATACATGCTTACTCTTTCAGTGGGCTGGTAGCAATCCATGTTGGTTCATGAGGGCTAACGTGTGGGAATAATCATGACCTAGGACAATAATGAGACTCAACCGCTGGTTAGAAAGAGAATCGATAATGCGCCGCACCATCTAACCCGAGCTTGGAGAAAGCACTTAGTGACCACGCAGCCTGCCGAGTGGGAAGATTTGCGGTACAAACCCCTGCCTTCCCAGTGAACCTGGGGGCCACACTGACCCCATCGGTCTTCCTCGGGAGCACACGGACTCACACCCAGGACACAGAACTCTGTTCCCCCCAGTTCTCTTGGAAGAGGAGCTGCCACATGTCTTATCCATTCAAAAGTCTCAAAAGATACTCATTTATGGCATTTCAAAACATAATGTTTCCTAGGTTAAAGCAAATTTTGAACTACCCCCCTCCAAAACAATGAAGGACAAGCACCCAGAAAGTAAGACAATAAGAAGATATTCCTCAGTAACATTTTTTCCCAGATGATTAGGACTACTTATTTTTATTTTCCTGTTTATTTTTCTCTGGAAAAAGTGCATTTTATTTTTAAAAAAGCAACATTTAAAAATGTCATTGTTTCTGTGATGTGGGAGACTTGGAAAGGTCACTTCTCATTTTACACTCGAATGCTAAAATCGTCGGATTGCGGATTTAGAAATAGTGACTGAATATAGAAGTACAGTCATATTTTTTGTTCTTCCACAATTTTGCTCTGAAAATCTTTGCTTTTATATCGTTTTTCCTAATGGTGTTGTCTTCTGAAGGAGTTTGAATCCCAGCAAATACCATTTCAATCATTAACATGATTCCAAAAATAGTCCAATCAAAAGGCTCATTTGTGATGGGAGAGGGGGAGGCAACAAGGAACAAATGGAAAAAAGGTTTCAATTTACTTAAAAGGATGGCATACGGCATGATTCATTCAGTCTAATTTTACATTAGTTTTCCTCATTAAATTCTAAATTTGCAGTGCTTTTAAGCCATGATTATAAGTTCCATTTCAAGTTATGCATATTTAATTTCAGAGAGTTTTAGGATTAGCTAGAAACCATAGTATACTCTTTTCTCTTTTATTATTGATGGTATTCCAGGCACAATTTTTGATGGCTTTACAAATATCGTAAAGATATGAAGCATTGTACGTATATTTTTTAAAAAATGTATTGGGTTGACCAAAAAGTCCGTTTAGTTTTTTTCCATAAAATAAAAGGCACATTTTTCACTTTCCCCAGTAACCTTATTGATTTGAGTATTTTGAGTATGCTGGCTCTCTCCCATGTAGGAAAGCATTGATTTTTGTCAATCAATGCGTCGATTTGATTGCTATGAACTTCAAGTGGTCTACCTGACTGTGGAGCACCGTCCAGCCAGAAATCTCCAGCACAAAACTTCGCAAACCACTTTTGACAGGTTCCCTCCACCACAGCACCTTCTCCATACGCTGCACAGATCTCTTTTTCTGTTTTGGTTGCATCTTTATCTTTCTTGAAATCATAAAGTGTAACGCCAAAAATGTGGCATGTTTTCTTCCATTTCTAATATTTAAATGACTACACAAAAATCCACCAGTTTTAATGTTTTTTGAATGCACACTGATAGGACAGCTGTTACAATACAAGCTAACAGTGTTGTTTTAAGTGAAATTAAAGACAACTAAGCACTACCACAGCCACTGTACGAAAAACACGAATGAACTTTTTAGCCAACCCAATGCATGGTTTTTGCAGCCTCTCAAGGAGGTCCAGAAAAATCCATGAATATTCAACTATCAATTTTATTTTTGGATCAAGAGATAGGAGGCCATCTGTGCCCACTTTTAAATTACCCCACCTATTGCTGCTGTGAGTTAGTAAGAGAAGCTGTTTTTTTCACGTGTACCAGAGAGGGAAGGTAAGTCCCTTCCGACCTCTTGGGGAAGGGCACTAAAATTGGCCTTGTGGCTTCTGGCTTTGAAGAACAACATACAGACGTTCTAACGTGACAGTCTTGTGAACACTCACGTGACCTGACCCGCACAGAAATCTGACGCTACTGTCGACAGTTTGCATGACAGTGTCGTCTGGCTCAGAGTCCGCCTTTCCTCCGAAAACACCAGGGATTTCTAAATAAAGCGACAATCTGGTTTTTGCTTCATGATCTACTTTCCGTCAAAGCACAGTAACAGCCCAAGCAGCTAGAAAAGGGGGCTCTTGTTAATCTAGCACGCTTTCCTTTACTTTCCAAAGACAGGGAAATGTGTGTAGCGATCATCTGCTTACTCCCGCGGGAAATGTGAACTGGCGTGTATGTAGCTTGCTAGTGTGCATGCCAAGGAGAAGCATGTGTACCTTGTTTGCTTGGCTTTCTGTGTGCATATGGGCATGTGTGTGCATGTATTGCGTCTGTTTTTGAGACGGGGGTTATGAGTTTGGGGAGTGTCCTCAAAACTTCAAAGAAAAAGACCCAGCAACATCCCTGAACTTCATGATTCATGTGCCTTCTTTTCATCCACACAAAAACCTGCCATGATGTTCATTGTGGCTTTATTCATCCTTGCCAAAACTTGGGAGCGACTGGGATGGCCTTCAGCAGGAGATGGACAAGCTACAGTCCATCCAGACCGAGGAATGTTACTCAGCGCGAAGAAGACATGAGCTACCAAGCCGTGAAAAGACATGGAGGAACCTTAAATGCTTAAGACTAAGTGAAGGAAGCCGCTCTGAAAAGCCTACGTGCTGTGTGATTCGAACCCTACACCATTCTGGGGAAAGGCACAATGGTGGGAAGGTCAGTAGTTGCCAGGGGTTGTGGGGAGGAGGGGTGAACGGGCATGGTCCGTGTGATCCTACAGTGGGCGACACCTCTCCGGATGCATTTGCCCGGACCCATAGCCTGTACAGCACCAAAGGGTTTCCCGCTGGGGACTAGGGCCTGGCGGTGACAATGACGGTGTGTCAGTGCAGGTTCACTCATGGTAAAAAATGAACTTGGGTGAGGATGGTGGGGGGGGGCTGCCCATGGACCCAGGCAGGGGGTGTATGGGGAACCTCTGTACCTTCTCACTTGATTTTGCTGTGAACCTAAATGGCTCTACAAAATAAAGTCTGTCTCAAAATAGAGAATTCTGTCTGATTTACAAAGGGAGGGAAAACGGGAGCTTTCTATGCCATGGCAATGAAATAATAATTTATTTAAAAGACACAATAACCTTTGCTTCCTGATGGAGATTCGGGGAGTATGCAGGCCCACCCACCTTGACCTGCTGCCTGATTTCAAGCCTCTGCACACAGTACATTTTGCTTCCTTTCAACACGTACTGATTTTGAAAGCGCCGTGGATTAAGTATATTCTGGCCATTTTCTTTGACAAATTTGTCTTTGGCATCTAGCTATAGAATCAGCTGCAAAGTTCACAGGTCAGAAACAATCGCCCAGGTCCTGCATTCTTCGATAATCTTGTGGAGATTATGTTAATAGCTTTTTTCTTCTACAAGTGGAAGGCAATTGTTTTGAAGTGTTACCATCTTTGGGAAGCAGGTGGATAGTTTGCTCCTTCCTTCAAAAGCAGGTTGTTGCCAATGAGCCGATGAACGCACCAGGGGATGAAGGTGGAATTGGCGCTTGGTGGTCGCGGACTGCGGACACCCACCGGAAGAAGAGCAGTCCGCGTCAGGCACAGCCCACTGTCCTCCGTATGGCTCTGATTTCCCGTCTCCCTCAGCTGGGGCACGCTATCCACTTTTTGTCCTCCCCTGAGGACATTTTTCATTGCTTTTAGACAGAAGGGAAGGACGAAAGGAAGGGGGGAACATCGATGCGAGAGAGAAGTATTTACAGCTGCCTCCCATACGTGCTTGGGTCAGGGGTCTTACGTGCCTGGACCAGGGAGAGAACATGCAACCTTCCAGTTGCGAGGTGATGCTCCACCCAACTGAGCCACACTGGCCAGGGTATATAACAAATACTTGGATATATAACTCTATTGACAACATCCCTTGGTAGCAATGGACATCCCCATCTCTTCACTTGCCAGCGGTCAGTGGGTTTTTGTAAAGGCTACTCTGAGTTGTGGTGTGTGCTAATCAGCCACACACCATCCACTCCTTCACCGCTTCCCTGGTCCACTCATGCACTCAGCAAAGTGATAAGCTGACATTTCCATCTCCGGTGAAGGCTGCAGCAACGAACGTGAGGTGCCGCTGGCCTTGAGAAGTCTTTGTCTTGATAGGAGACTAACGATATTTCAAGAAGTGAATAATCGTATTCCACTGCGTGGCACCAGATCTGGCCAGAAGCAGACCTGGAGTGGTTTAGGAATTGTGTTCTCAGGGTATCACGTAAGCACTGGAGACGTTTAGAAACATGTTTTACGTAGTCTGTGCTTTCCTCTTGGCTACAGACTTGCTCCTTCCTGTGTTGCCTTCCCAGTGGGAGTCAGAACACCCTCAACAGGGTGGAAATTGGTTCTCGGGGGTAAAAGCTACACCCCCTTTCTGTGTACAAAATCAGTATGTGTAGAATATATAAAGAGATATACAGAATTTCAAAGGTATTGAAATGTCGTTGGGAGTGGTCATTGGAGAAAAGAATGCCTACAAAGGTTTCTTGGGCTAGTAATAATGAAAAAAAGTCTAAGAAACACCAGTTTAACCACTCTGCCTGGAATCAAAAGGCCCATTCAAACAAAATGACCGACCTGGGTCACCAAGGGCTAGAGCCACGGTTCGTCCGGGTATCACCATGTTCTGTGCCCATCTTCTGGGCTGGCTCACGGGATAAACAATGAGCCATGAGCTGGTTTTACGGATTCACAGTGGTCAGAGGAGTCCCCACTCCTCCAGGGTCACTGCCTGGCCTCAGACGCCGGGCAGTCAGACCCCGTCCACGCATGCGCAGAAAGACAGGCCTCCAAGGACCCGCGTCTGGGGATTGCACTCGGAGCTGGACCCCACGTGTTTAGCAGCTGCCTCGGTCCTGTTCGTGGAAAGCTCCCAGCTGCCCAGCTGTGTTCCATCAACACCCCAGAGGACGCGCATCCTCTCTGCGCACCACCAGCGGCCGCACACGACCTGTTGTGTTGCGGGCACGGCAAACCAGAACCGGGTGCACGGCTACTCGCTGGTGCACTTTTTCTCTCTCTAAGAGCGAAGGCTGTTACTGACTCAGCGTCTCCGTTTCCCAGTTTCTCTGTTCTCCGTGTTCCCGACGTACAGCTCAGTCAGCGCATCGTAGTTGAGCCGACTATGCACCACCACTTAGCACCGCTGCACCTGATCCCGTCACCCACTCCACGCTCAGGGTGAAAATGTTGATGTTCATGGAACTCGTCTTGAACTCACATGCCTCCGCAAGTTGTTCTATCAGGTGAGCCCTGGAGCGAACGCAGCATCTTTAAGATCTGCTGTCACCTACATCGTGTGGACGCCCCTGGCCCCCTTTGGAGACGTGGGCCCAGCCTCCTCCCTCCCTGGACCGTCTGGGATGAGTGAGGCCCATCACTCCAGCACGGTCCACACGCAGCAGCGACGCCTTTGAACTTCACGGAGCTGATTCCAAGTAGCTGAGATTTGAGAAACCTGCTCCACGTTTTTTTTTTTTTTTTTCCAAACTGTAGGTTAGATATTTGTATTTGCAAACACATATTGTCTTTGCAGGGAGCAAACGGGTTAGTTTAGCTGGACCACTCATTTCACAGTTGAGAGAACTAGGATTGAGGAGGATCTAGAAAGTAACGTGGGAGATGACATTTGGGGGAAATCATTGTTTCGAGCAGAAGTTATTTCCTGCTGAAATCTCACGGGGATTTAAGAGCCGTGATTCTGTGCTAGAAGGGCCTTGAGTGGTGGGTTCCTGTCATTACGCATTTGTCCGATCCCGTAGGCGGCACAGCGCCGGGAGTGGCCCCTGATGGGACTGTGGACTTGGAGTGTCCATGGAAGTCCAATCTCTGTCACGCAGGCATAGCTCTGGCGAGCCATGCAGACACATGACGAGGTCATGTATGTTTGCGGTGCTGAGTTACACGGGAACTCTCTGTTCCTGCCGCTCAGTTCCCCAATGAACCTGCCACAGCTCTAGAAAACAAAAGAAGTCATTCCTGTTCCTCCAGGTCCACAGCCCACCAGGTAAGAGCTGCGTGATAACCACGTGAGCCACTGTAGCAGACAGAGCCTGGGGCTCCCTGGGTAGTCTTCCGGCCGTCCCAGACCCCACGGGCACCTGGGGGACAATGCTCCACGCAGTCTCAGCCTCAGGCCTGCGTAGGGACTCTGCCCGCCCAGCGCCCCCTGTGGCTGCTGGAAGCTCTCCGGGCCAGGGCAGGGCTGGGGGGCACAGCCCCTGGGGCACAGCCCCGGGAGCTGGCAGGAACACTCAGTTCGAGAGAGAGGGGACGTGGTGGCCAATAGTCCTTCTCCCCGGTGGGAGGCAGGTCGGAGGTGTGTTCCCCTCTCACAGGGTTCCTGCCGTTGCCTGGCAGGTCCCGCTCACCAGCCTCCTGAAGATGAGCTCCGCTCCTTCCCTGTGTCACCCCTCTGCTTGAGCACGGCCCTCAGGAAGGCTCCTGCATCGCCTCCTTGCCCTCGCATCTGTATCCCAAGATCTGCTTTGGGGAAAACCACACAAATCAGACCATCACTAGATGTTTTCCTCATCTGTGTGCACTTCACCAGTCGTGTTGAAATCTCTCAGCAGTAGTGACTTTTGCCATGTAAATCTTTGTCCCTTGCCTGTCATCTACCACCAAACACGGGAGCGATACCAGGACTCCTGAACTGCGGTTTCTGTTAAACACATCTTGGTTTGAATCAGCAAGAGCAAGTGATTCCTCTTCCATGACTCTTCTGCTGGTGACCAAAGTTTATCAAAGACCAAGCCATGCCTGGGCGTTTGCGTGCCCCTGAGTCTCCTCCGTGTCTGCAGCCCAGGACGAGGGTGCCCATCAGCACCTGACCATGAGCCCAGGCACTGTGAGCTCAGACTTCCCGCCTGTGGAGCAGCCAGAACTTGGTCTGCGCTGTTGATAACCCACCCGCCTAAGGGACTGAGTCACAGCAGCTCACAGGCACAAAAACACCGAATATCTCTGCGCTTGAAGGAAGGTGGCATGCGGGCTGTGACGGAGCATTGCCGTCAGTTCAGGGACAGAAAGCACAGGAGAGAACCCCTGTAAAATATGGGTTTGCTTATAAATACAACGCACGCCCGCTCTGTAAAGAAGCAGCAACACTCCGAAAGCCTCGGAAGTCAGCTCGCCGGCTTCACTGAGCTCCACGCATACTCCCTGGGTCTCCATCCAAGACACAGCCCCCTCTTGTTTCCATAGCCGTGGTGTCGTGGGCTTATTAGCTGCAAGTTTCTTCCCGTAGCGACAGACACGAGGTAACTTCTTCCATTGGGCTTCCCTTCCCCCATGGGCTGCCTTGACGTCTCGCCCAAACTTGGATGGGAGCCCAGCCCGATGTGCGTGAGGTCATCCTTGGCCCGTCCCTGGCTTGGATGTTATGTCTGCAGGCTGGTCAGAGAACAGCATCAGGGCCCATGTGGTGAGCGTGCAGTGCCGGCTGAGCCGGCGGCTAGGACACCGTCCCATCGGCTGAGCGTTGATCAGACAGGTGGCTCCAAGGGCTTGTGGTCATCTGGCTTCGGTCCTGTCCACACCCTGGCCCACGGTCCTCTTGGGAGAGAGACGCATGGAAAAGACTTTAGGTTTGGAACTGAATCCACTGTAGAGGCAATTCGGTCACACCATTCATTCCGCCTGCGCTCAGCACCTTTCAGATGGACTCTCTTCAGTGGGTCCATGGGTCCTGAACTGGGGGCTGTCACAGGTGAAACGTAAATGTATTTAGGTGTTTATGTGGCTTCCTTGATTACGTCCACTCTTCCCGTATGTATGGGCACCAGCTAACTTCACTATCTCCACAAATCCTGCTGCAAATTAGCCCTTGTGTTAAGTCAGTTAGCAGTCTTTTATTGAGTAAAGTTGCTTTGGTTCCCCTGGATTTAATTTGCTTAAGGAAGACACGCTTCCCAGATGAGTTTGATTTGTGTAAGCTCCAAAGTATTTTTCATGTTGGAAGAATCACAACTTTTAGTTTGCAAGGTGTTGCAAGGAACAAGCATCTCGACTTCTGTGAAGAGACCGTAATTGAGAGATGGTTAAGTTGGGGGCACTTGATTGTCATCAAAGTCATGGCACTTGTAGACCTCATGGCCATGACACCTCCCTCTCCACCCCACCCTGCGGGCCTGCTTCATGCATGTAACCTGAAAATGTGTGCATGGCGTCAATTATAGCTCAGCATGAACTTATCTGTGCAAACGTGAAATAAATGTGTCGTTGTTGGCAAGGATCTCACAAATACAAAGAACAGAGCACCACGCTCAGGTTGCAGTTAGGACTGTGGAAATACTGAGACATGGGCCGTCCAGCACGGTGTGTTTCTGGCAGCGTCTACTGCTTCCTTACATGGGTGTGCTGATCCTGTAGACTCGGTTTGTTAACATCCAAGACGGGCAGAGGACTGATTTAGCCAGCTGGCACAGAGTACCTTTGGAGCAAAACGTCTCTCTTCCTCACTCACTCATCAAAACAACAGGGACTTGAAGCTCATGAGTTAATTGTATAATTATATCCATGAAATTCAATCTCCTGCTTGACTCGATAGAAAATGCATTGGGTGGTCGTTTGACCAGAGATAGGCAGGCTGCTGATCTTTTCTCTTCTTTCCTCTTCTTTCCTTTCCTTTTCTTATTTCTTTCTTACTTTCTTTTCTTTTCTTTTCTTTTTTGATTCTGCAGTTTTCTAATCTCTTCAGGAGTTATCCTCCTGAGTTCTACATTCACTGTTCTGGTTTGTGATTTCAATTCGTTGGGTTCATTCAGAGTTCAAAACCTGTCACAGACATTTACTGGTACATTAGAGTAGTATAAAATCGGCTGTTATTTACACATAAACATAGGAAATTAGATATTGTATCATCTATAATTTATTATCTATCTCCTATCGATTTATACCTGTTATCTGTGTGCACATATCTATGCTTAATACTTAAAACCAAATATTGTGTCACTGCTACCTAAATAATTACAAATCGCTTTATTACAAGTAGAACTTAGTCATATTATTCTCGACAGAAACCTCACTAAGACCCAACTCAGTGGCATGAATGTCTGCCTAACACCAAGTCGAGGACAATGGAAGAGCCAGACCTAGCTTTGATAGGTCATTCTACAGGACGCTTTTACTGCCAACATAGTCCACATTTTGTTCACCTGTGGCCTCAGCCCGGTTTCCCACTCAGGGTGTGGATGAAGGCATTTAACTCTGCAGGACATAAAATGTGAGTTACGAGGGGAAAAAAATAACTCTCTCACATGGAACTACTTAGGCCAACAGCCTTCACGAGGCATGTTGAAAGCCAGGTTTAAAAACCTCCTGCGTGCCACCTGGGAGCGCTCGAGCCCGCGGGGCCGATGAATTGTAAACCGGTGTGATGAAAGCGCTCCCCTGCATCCCGGCTGGGGAAACGTCCTTTGGCAATTGTTGGATGTAACACACGGTGGGTCTTTGAGGGAGATCCGACAAGGCTCTGTTGTCATGCAGAAGTTGGGGCTGCATCCTATAGCACCATGACCTGCCCCTACGGCACACAGAGAAAAACAAGGGGTTGGCGTCCCTGGTCACGAACATCGCCTTCTGACCAGCACTTCTAGCTGCCCAGCCCCTCCCAGCCAGGTGCGTGCTCCCTGACCCAGCTGCATGCTCCCTGAGCCAGCTGCATCTGCTGCCCTCCACGGTGGCTCTGGCAGACTTCAGATGGAACTTTCTTGAAGGGGACCTGCTCCCTCAGAGCCACCATGCATCTGTCATTGCCACATCAGCCCTTCATCTTCTGTGCAGAGCGTGTGCCTGGTTCCTCATTGCTTCTTCCAGGGGATACTGCGATTCAGGGCTGGCAGACCCACCTGTGAGACACCTGTCACCTGTGAGACCCCAGCTCCAGTCAAGGCCAGCGGGCAGTGTGAGGGCTCAGGGAGCACAGCTCCCGGGTCACAGAGGTATGACATTTGGACAGAGCTTTCCTGGGGACCCCCCAGATCCCACCAGAAGGGGACCTCTGAGTCTCTCTGGTCATCTGGCCCCAGATGCACCCTTCGGTACTTTTCTTCTCCATACCATTTAGGTGTTTTGGTTTATTTCTTAATTGGACTCTAGTTATTGAGTTTGTCGATTATGCAGCAGGTGCAATCTTCTCCTGTGCATAGGATCACTGGTTCATGGTGAAAGAAGGAAGCACTTTATTTGGTGGTGGGGAGCTGGGAAGACTGCAGAGAAATAGCGGGCTGAGTTGGCCTTGTAACCAGATGTCCCTACTATGGAGGGAAGGAACGCAGAGGTCAGGATCATAGCTGAATGCAGACACAGCACCGTAGCCTCACACAGGGCTTGCACCCCAGACGCGGCCCTCTGAGTCAAACCTTCCTGCACCGCGGTGTGAAATGGTACTCTTGGACGGGGTCTTCTTCTCTCCTGTGAACATGGCAGGCAATGTACGATCCAGGAAGCCACGCCTCCTTCTGTTCTGACTGAGTGCATGGGGCACCGCTGAGGCTGCTCCAGGCCCCGTCTGAAATGCATGCAAAGCCTCATTCCTCCGAAACCTAGCACACAGCGGTCTGCTGGGGGTCGCCTCCCAAGCTATCCCACAGCTTTCCCAGTGTGCAGGGCGAATCTTTCCTGCCACAGACCCATATTCCCCAGGTTCCCAGTGAGCCCCCAAGTCTTAGTTGGCAAGGCCTGCTGGGAAAACAGGAATCGCAGGAGGTGCCTGGCAGGTGCCCCTCCTCCTTTTGTTTTTCATTTCATAGTCAACCCTCCGTGTTGTGTGTTTCTATAAGAAAGGCTGCCGAGCGTCCCCTTTTAAGGAGCTACAAATGAATTGTCACAGATGGGCAAAAGGAAAGCAGACACTTTCTCAACAGAAAAAGACATCTCACTTCCAAAGAAAAAGCGATTCTCCTTTTATTTTTCTGAGGAAGAAAGAAACAGAGACAGAACAGCCAAACGTCTGGCAGCCGCCTCAGCCTCAGAGGCAGCCTCCCAGGGCAGTTGCCCCCCAGCAACGCGGCCCGTAGGCCGGGACGGAGCACTTGGCGCACCCTGAATGCGGTCTCTTCGGACTCCTCATAAATCAAAGCTGATCTGTCTCAGACCCTGGCCTGGGAGAGGCCGGCTCACCAGGCCTGGACCAAGAGTGTGCCTTACAGCCCCGACTCTCTGCGGCTGGAACACGCTCTTCACTGGAAACTTGGATGAGACACAAGCTGCTTCAACTTGTTCTCATTAGCAACCTGCCAAGCGTGGCCGTTGACGGATAGGTGGGCTATTCAAGTTTCAGGGAAGCTTTTCTTTTTTTCAATGTGTGCGTGTGTTATTTCGTTCTTTAATCGCCAGTGCTGATGTGGTATGGGTGTGCTGCGTCCATATTGCTAACGATTTCCATCAGCAGATCCTCAGCGAATTGGACAAGTCTTCTTCCAAGGGACTATCTATTCAAGGCAGTAGGTGTCCCTCAGAAGGAAAGACCCATCCACAAATCTCGGTTACGGATGTAAGAACGATACCTACTGCTTGTAAGTCTCCCCAGCATCCGTATTTGGCAGGTACTCTGGCCCAGAAGAGTCCTCCTCCCCCAACACCGGCGTCCTCCGTCTTCACACCCGTGGATGGGCCTGGCCCACAAACAGGCTGCCCATTCATCCCTGGAGCCCAGCTCCGTATGCCAGACCGCAGCCAAGATTAACGTCTTCATCCCAGGCGTGTCCCTGCGTGTGCCCTCCGGTAAGTCCCAGCACCTGGTGGTCACGATGCCTGGTGGGATGTGATCACTTGTTTCTGTTCCATCCGCCCGCTCTTGCTCCCAGAGCTAACTAAGCCTTTGTTGCAAATCCATCCCCCAAATGCAGATTTAACAGGATGACAGGAGTCCAGCTGGAGTCCTTCCAGTGGGCCAGTGCTGGCGTCAGCAGCCCGGTGGTCCTGCGGGCTCCCCGCTGGGGCCGGGCCAGTGCCCAGCTCCGCAGCCTGCCTCCCACGGACCCCCAGGCCCCCGTGCCAGCACGTCAGCCTGACATGCCGTTGGAAGGGGAGCTCGAGAACGCTGCGTTCTGGGCGGCCAGATATTCTGAATGAAGTCTGTGTGTGCAGCTGGCACGCTGCACAGCGTCCTCTGACATGTTGATTAGAGGCGCTAGACAAGCGCCCCTTTCATGCGCCACAAAGATGGACACTGTGCGTGTGAATGTCGCCCACGGCGTGTACGTCAGACCAGAAGCGACGCTGAAGATGGGAGACAGGGCCTGCCGACGAGCGAAGTAGGGAAAAACAGCTGGGTCACATCCAGGCGGCGAGAGGGGGCTCTATGTGGTGGGTAGATGTGCCAAAGACGGGGCGTCTTCTTGGAGTCGGTGCTGAGACCCAGCAGGACAAGGGGAGTCCTACAGGGCGGGGTGGGGCGGTGCAGTGTAGCAGGGGCGGATGGGCGCTTTTACATGGGGCTGTTTCCAGGGCACGTGGTGGCTCAGGCCGGCTGCTGTTTGCAGAAGAGCCCTGGAAACAGAACTTCCAGCTCCTAGAAACAGATTCCTCTTCTTATGTCCCGGAATCTAAGACAGACGATGGTAGTGCGTTCTAAGCAAAAACCGTGTTTGCGATATTGAAACAGAAGGCTGCACGCGGCCCAAATGCGGCAGTGCCTGCCAGCTCCGGGTGCTGCAAATAGACCAGGGCACGCTCCCTGTCTCCCTGCTTTCCGTGGAGGCGCGGAGACCCCGTGCTGGGCTTTCCCTGGAGTTAGCCACGCCAGGGACAGGACATCCCGCCGCATGGGGCGTACCGGTGACGCAACAGCCGAGAGCCGTGCCTGCCTGTGTGAGTGCAACCCGCAGAACCAGAGGACGAGATGCTGCAGCTGCTGGAGCTCGGATTCCAGAATCCCTGTGCTTCTGTGCCCCACCGGGGTCTGCACGCTTTTCCGGCAACGGCTCAGAGAGTAACCACGTCAGACTTGTTGGATCAGACAGGCTGCGTTCCCACTCCTCCGCTCTGCTGCGGTCACCAGCGAGCGTGAGAGATGAGCACTAGACACACAAACAGTTGTGCCGGGAGTCGTAGTTCTCTGTCCCCTGCAGGGTGCCACACTTTCCACGATAAGGGGGCAGGGGAAGAAACCACAGCATTCTGCAGCACCCTCCCGCTGCCGTCCCAGGGTTCACCCCACCGGAGGCCCCCTTCCCTGCACGCACGGGGCCCTCAGAAATGCTCACAGTCTTCCGGGTGTGCGGTCGTTGTCCTGGCACCTGTCACCACTCGAAGGAATTAAAAACGTTTATCAGAAGGATCCACTTTCCCCGAGAGTGGCTCCGCTGCCATTCACCGTGGTTGCGCTCCCCACAGCGACATCGTATCTTCAACATGGAACATGCTTTCTCCCTTCAGCAGCTGGGGTTTACGGACACACGCCCACCTACTGATACCTTTTGGTCGTTCCTCAGTGTGTGCAGCGGAGCAGATGCCGTAGACACGTAGTATAGAGACCTGTGAGCCCCCAGGAAGGTCGATCATGTTGGCATTCAGCATGGCCCCAAGACTAACGCCATTAAAACCACATGCTATGCTGTCTACCAGGACCCTACCAGGACTGAGGTTTGCAGCTCAGGAATTCTCTTTGGGGACCTGTTTCTCATCCATTACTTTATTTTTTTTTTAAGATTTTATTTATTTATTTTTAGAGAGAGGGGAGGGAGGACAAAGAGAGGGAGAGAAACATCAATGTGTGGGTGCCTCTTGTGCGCCCCCTACTGGGCACCATGCCTGCAACCCAGGCATGTGCCCTGACTGGGAATCGAACTGGCAACCCTTTGCTTCGAAGTCCGGCACTTGGTCCACTAAGCCACACCAGCCAGGGCTAATCAATTAATTTTTAAATAAAGCATCGCCTAGAAGCAAGCTTCGATTATTAATCTGTATGTGTTGGTTAGAAAAACATGTTTCACGAGAGAAGACACTTTCTTTTGGATCCCATACAAAAACCTTTAAAAAAAAAAAAAACCTTGATATATCTTTTTCTTTTCCCCAAATCTTGAGAAGGATCAAAAACTCTACAGGGAAAAAAAAAAAAACGTTGAAATGAAAACGGGAAGGAAGCGGCTTTGCCTGGGGCCCCTTTCAATGCTGTGCGGGCCTTCTGGTCCCTGCTCCTTCCTGTTCTGGTCCCTGCTCCTTCCTGGCGCACCTGCTGTTTGTGCTCCACCAGCCGAGGTGGTGCTTTCGCTGCTTCCTCGGGCTCTGCAGAGGCCCAGGCTACCCTGCCACGCGGCACACGTGCACAGCGTGTCAAAGGTCACGCTGAGTACTGTTCATGAACGAAGCAGGCGCAGATGTGAAATTTAAAGTTTCCTCAGCTAGGGAAACGACCTTCGCTGGACACATTTTCTGTGAGACTGAAAGACTAAACATATGAGCGCATTTAAGTATGATGCTCTGTTAAAAAAAAAAAAAAGTATGATGATCCTTATGGGTTATTTCCTTTCCTTTTATTTACTTATTTTTTACCCCCTACAGCAGAAAAAGGAAAGCAAACCAGTGGGTCAATGAAAGACAGTGTTACACTCAATGAATTTTATGTTTAGGGACTTTGAGTCTAAAGGAGAAATTTAAGCAGAACGATTCCACAGTAAAACATTTCCACTCTGATAAAGCGAGAGCAGTTGATGAGCCATCAGGATGGAAGAAGCAGTTGGAGGCTCTGTCCGAGACAAGGAATTTCTGCGCAGAATTCCTGACGCAGCACATTTCACGTTGCCTCGGGAGAGGACGTCAGAACCTTCCCCGGAAAAATCCATTACCCCCATCTTGATGTAGCTCTAAGCAACAAAAATAAATAAATACAATTTTCTCTGAAACATGAAGCTTATTCTTCAAAACATGGAAATATTTCTGGACATAATTTCTTGACACCTCTGTAATTTATTACCAAAAGCAAAAGCCAATGTGGCTACTTTTCTTTACACGTAAGAGGTTCCACTGTTATTGAAGTCAGCATTAACATCAACAAAAAAAGGAATATTAAGAACAAAAGAATAATGAAAAATAACCTCCTTTTCAAATAGTTTGTACAGTTTTCTTATACTCATAGGTCTTTTGATTAGTAGGAGGTTGTAATATCAGCTGGGTTTTTTTTTTTTTAAATGAAAATACCTCTGAAGCCTCCTCCCTTTTTATAATCATTACAAAACTCCATAAAAAATGCAGTAACTTTTTTAAATAATAAAAACTAAAAGATAAAAGAATATGCAGAAAAATAGGCACCAATCTGTCACAGCGGTAAATGTGAGATAAATTTCTCCACCTATTTAAAACAAAAGATTCTTTCACGCTTAAATACACACACACACAAATCTTAAAAGATTCCAGAAAACAAAAATAGTAACTACCACCATATCTCATCACAAAAAAATACAATGAGAAACCAGTAACACAACAGAAAGTTAAGGAAAGCACCCTGAAAATTAAAAATGAAATAAAATAAAATCTATTATATAATCTGTGTCATAATTGTTGAGTACAAGAGAAAATAAAAATGTAAAATGCAGAATTTATAGAACATTTTTCTTGTGTATAGTTTAAACATACTCAGAAGAAATTTAATAACTTTCAAAATTATTTTAGTAATAAGGAAAAAAATAGTTGAAAATAAAACTAATGCTGTCCCCCAAAGTTTTGTGAGCCTTAAAATATTCTATGAAATAAAGTATAGATTAAAAAAAGAAATGTATATGTATATATATTTATTAACTATTGTTATATATAATTTATTGTATATATCTGGTAAAAAAAAAAAAGAAGAAAAGTGAGATTAAGCACTAGAAAACAGGCAAATGATGAAACCAGTAAATCCAAGTGTAAACTCATTGGGAAAATTAGTAAAATGAATAAGCCAGTAGATAATTTAATTTAAGACTGGTGATAGCACAAATCCAAAATATGAAATAGAACTGAGGAAATAACAAACAGGGAAAATCAGACAAATGGAAGGAGAAATCATCTTACTTTGTATGGAAACTTGAAAACTTTGCAGGAATGAATAAATTTCTAAATCCAAGGTGCCTGTGGAGAAGTATTTTAACAAAGTTTATTTCATGAAAAGGCAGTGAGGAATATTTGATTCTCAGGAGTTTCTCCCTTGAATCTCAATGCCAACCGTGGTTTCCAAATGAAACGGGTTTTTAAAAAAGTATAGACCATAAATGATAATACGTTTATATTGGTTGGTTCATGTAGCAATCCCGGCATTTATTCAAATGAGGAATAGGTACTGGAAGCCACCCTTCGTGAATAACTAGTCTTATTAGTTCCTTAAGATCGTACACTTGTTTATATACAGGTACGTAGTGTTTTATCGTGTGGCTTATCATAGTGTGCTTCGCAATTCCTGCCCGAGGATACTTCTTCTCAATCATTGGGCAAATACCCAATATCGCCTCCTGCTGGTTGGAGACCAGAGAGTCATTGTGCCCACCTTTCCGTAACTGAGTGTTTGGAGTTGATGGGGGGCTGTCCCTTCTCCCCACCCGCAGGGTCACTAGTGAGCACGCTCCAGTGTCCCATGGAATCCTCCCCCGGCCGAGGAAATGGGAGTAAAGAGAAAACGCAGATCAAGCTTCGCAAATCCATCAAGTGTCTGTTCTTCCTACGTGCCCCTGAGGATTTCTTTTTTGCCAGCTGTTTCGACATCATCGAGGGCGGGAAGCGTGCAAGGCGGCTTCCCTTCGCAGGCGAGCTGCGTTTTACGGGTGGCGTGTCTATCCCGCCCCCTGTTATTTTTAGATATGAACATACGGTCGCAAATTAGCACATCCACGCCCATCTTGATCCAATCTGGAACAGGAAAGGTCCGTCGCCCGCACTTCCTGATGCCGCCTCGAGTCGCTGGTTGGAACATAGCTCTAGGTGTCCGTCCTCACGGAGCCTGCCTGGTCCATGTGGTTCTTTGCTTCGCTGTTACTTACTGACATCGGAAGCCGCCTGGACTGTTAGCACTCACGCACGTGCCTCTGTTCCCCAATTTTCCTCCGGCGCATACCCACTGAACTCAAAATTCAGCCCTGGCACAGCAAGAGGGGACTCCCGGCTGCCTGGGACACGCACAACCAGCCCTGGAGTGACACGGATTTGACCCGCACGGGGCCACAGGAATGCGCATTACTTCTCAGTAAAACTCAGGAGAAACAGTTCCTGGTTTCCTTACGACTGGGAGGCAGTTGTAGCGATTACACCAGGGGCATCGTAAGTCAGGCATCTTGCTTGCTTCTTCACGATGCATGTGCATTGTCAGACCTGAAGATGGATGTGAACTTCTTTTTCCCTTTGTCTTTCCATCTCGACGTGTAGTGTTAGCAGTACGTGTAATGTCTACAGTGTTTTGCATCCTGTAAGACAATGCTGATGCAGGTACTGGTGGGTAATTGATCTTGTAAACAGAGAACATAAACTTGGGGAATCACTAAGTACGGTACGTACAGTCCTGTAAATATAATTTTCTCTTCCTTCTGATTTTTTAAATGTGTCTTCTGTAAGCTTGCTTGACTATAATAATACAATATATAATACATATAACACACAAAATGTGTGTAATGGACTCTTTATGGGAGGGGTAGGCTATCAGTCCAATAACTGAGTTCTGGAGGTGTCCAGCGCTATGGGTGGATGTTCGACTCAGCGGCGCGGCAATCACCTCTAACTCCTGCGTTGATGGGTCTCAGCTGTAATCGGTTGCTTCAACCAGACAGTTAAACCCATGTTCTATGCATCCGGCAATGCGCCGGGTTCTTGGCGAAGGGCACTCGGCAGCTCAGGGTGCCTGTGTTTTGCATCTCAACACCTGAGCCTGTACCGGGAGGTGTGTGGGAAATAAACCTGCTGGAGGTCAGGAAGGCACGGACCCTGAGATGTTAGGGAAGCTCCTTGAGGACAAAGCTGGTCTTCAAAGGGAGGAGGTGCTTGAACTTGGATGAGTGGGCAAACACCGGCAAGGTGATTTCTCAAGCAGGGCATAGCCTGCATCCTCGTAGGGACTGCTCACAAAGGACATTGCATGGGGTGGTGCAGGACCACGAGGTCACGGAGCGGACATTCGCTGGCCTGGTGCAGACCTCTCGAGTTGCTGAGAGGCCTGTGGACTTCAGACAAGGAACAGAGAGAGGGCCCTGAGTTCCACTTTAGAAAAGAGCACCAGCCAGAGGTCCTGGCAGCAGAGACTGCGGTCTGTGAGCTGTCTTCTCGGCACCTGGAGAGAAGCAGGTCCTCAGTACGAGTTGAGTGACCGCTTGCTGGAAATCCAATGCAATGCCGTGAATGTCACTGTATTTGGGGGCAGACACACATACACACACACACACACACACACACACACACAGAGAGAGAAACAGCCATTAACCTAAAAACAAAAACGATCAAGGAAAGAGACTGAAGGGCAGAAACTGCGAGCAGAGAAAGCTGACGAATGAAGAACCGGCAGGGAACGTGAGTGCCGGGAGGCAGTTCGTAGCTGGGACTCCCGGGGAAACCATCACCCGCACCGTGTGTGGAATGAGGAATAGGATATGTGGGTGACCGCCATTTGCGTTCTTACTTCCTGAGTATCCCAAATCAACATAGGGAGAGAGCCCTGATATCGCAGATCTGCTGCTCAATAAATTTTGAATTATCCCCATCCATGTGGTGACAGCGTTCCTGAGGATGAAGAAAATTATTTGCATGGATCTGTGAAAGGGAATCTTCCCAGGGGTGTCCAGCCCCGTGGCCTGCAGGTCACATCCAGCTGGGGAATGATTATGAATTCGGGCCAACACAACAGCGTAAATTTACTTAAAACACGATGAGATTTTTTTTTTTGGTGATTATGTGTTGCGATGTATTTAATGTGTGGCCCAAGACAACGCTTCTTCCAGGGAGACCCAGAGATGCCAAAAGGTCAGAACCTTCCCAAAAGTTCCCTGGACTTTAGGGAAATACAGACACTTTTTTTTTTCTGAATTTTTAAAATTTAAATACAGGATGAGGCAAAAGCAGATTTATGGTTGTTCACCTGGAAAACAACACAGTAAAGAACAACACTACAAGGAGAAACTGTGTTTTGCGTGCCGACCACTAAAGCTACTTGTGCCCCTCCCTGTGACCCCACTCACGGAGCCAAATGATTACAGATACATCAACAAGTCGTCTTCAGTTTAACACAAGAGCAAAGCTGACCCACGAGCGAGCCCCTTGGAAGCGAGCTACGGGAACAGTGTCCGCACTCACTAAGCATTTCTCGTGAGCAGAGGAGGTCGTTTGCAGCCGTGGTCCGGTCGAACCCTGCAGGGGAATAGCTGTGTTCATCCCCCACGTGTGCAGATAGCCAAACAGAGCCTTGGGCGGTTTAACTAGCTGACTCCAGCGGCCCAGCTGAGAGCGCTGAGATGGAATTAGGAACCGGGGAGTCTCTGTCTCTCGGGCACCCCAGCTTGTCACTGCGTGCAGCACTCAAGGGCCTCCCGGGGCCCCCCGGTGAGGAGGACAGGCAGGGCAGCGGTCGATGATGTTCACCCTCCCGCGCTGTGCGGCCGGCTCCCGTGCCTCTGCGTCCGCCTACGAGCCTTCGGATTTTCCGTCCAGGACGCTTTCGGAACGTTGGATTTGTTGGCAGCATAGTTACGTGATGAAAGGATCTCTCGCGGTATTTCCCCTGCATGTCAAGCCGAGTGTTTTTACAGAGGCGGTTAAAGGCCTTTATCCAGAATGCGGACGAGTTTTAAAAGGATGGAATTTATCCTGTCCCTGATGGGGATCGGGTGAACGTGGGGTGCTCCGCGAGGCCGGGAGCTGGGGAACCGTTCGCTGCCTCGCCGCTGCGCTACGCCCCCTGGTCGTTCAGGAGGAAAAGCGAAGGCGTCTTCCCTGCACTGTCTGCCCTCCCGGGGCGGTCCGCACCCGTCCTCCTCCGCGGCCCCTTCTCGCCCTGAATTGCCGCGGATGTATCGGGCTTCACTCGACGCTCCGCAGACAGAGCGAAGCCCTGCTGCTGTGAAAACACAAGTCCTTTGTACCGACTCCCTGGGAAGCCGCCGCGTCGCAAAGCAAGGGCACTTCTCAGCCTGTTGGTTTCTGTTTGCCCGCGCAGGACTGGTGAAGTGGGAACTCACCATATGGCCCATTCTCTGCAGCTCATCGGCACGTTTTTACAATATTTTATTTATTTGTTTTTAGACACAGGGGAAGGGAGGGAGAAAGACAGGGAGAGAAACATCAATATGTGGCTGCCTCTTGTGCGCCCCCTACTGGGGACCTGGCCCACAACCCAGGCATATGTCCTGACTAGGAATCGAACCCATGACCCTTTAGTTCACAGGCTGGTGCTCAATCCACTGAGCTACACCAGCCAGAGCTCATGGGCACGTTTTTTATGGATAATATTCACCAGACCCTCTTAGCATCTAGCATGGTCGAGTTTGAGGGGGCTTTTTCCTTTGCTAAAAACTGTGATAAATATGTTAACTCAAATATTGATCTTTTCTCTGAGTAAAATTAATTTTCTATTTCGCTGCATGTGAATCAGTCACTGGGAGTTGCCCTGCTCCTATCCGCAGCAACAGTAAAGCCATGTCACGTTTAAACCTACGGTAAATACGGTCCCCAGGAAATTGTCACCCACGGGACCTGCCTATGCTTCCCCTCTTCACAGCCCCCCAGTCCCTCTCCCAGAAGATCTGAGGCTCAGACGCAGCACCAAAGTTTCTATACTCTTCTACATGTATGAAATTATGTTTGTAGTTTAAAAGTTTTTTAGTGGGCATGTCAACAACTGAAAATTTGGAGCGCCTTAATTCTGCGTTAACTGGGCTCTCCACGTGCAAGGGCTCTCGGCCAAGCGCTCCAGACAGACTTGGGGATGGGCAGCGAATGATGGTAGCCGCGTCCAGAGTGGCTGCGTGGTCCCTGCGTTTCCGTCGCCTGCTTTATTCCCTGGCAGCGGGGACCCACAGATGCGTGAGGGGCGGCTTTCCGAAGGGGACCACGGTACTGTGTGCATTCTTGCCCAGATGCGTCACGATCCCCCCGCCCCGCCCGGGCACACCTGTGCACCGCAGCTCACTCACACAAGATCAGACAGGCTGCGAGAGCACAGGTCATTTTTTTCCGTGTCCAGAGCCATCCCTCAGGCGAGCAGGCTGCCCTGTGTGGTTGTGCCTTCCACGTCAAAGATGCCTCTGATGGGTGGGTGTTCGCTGGTGCACTCCAAGGGGTGGAGTCCCTGCAGGGAGAGAAGAGACGGTGGACGTGGAAGGGTCTTGCATCACAGGAAGGATGCCTGTGACTACGGCTGCGTCACGGGAACGTGAAGACAACCACGCCGCTGAGCTGCGCCCTGGGGACTGAGGTGAGTGGACAGATGGCAGAGTTAGGGAGGCCAGTCTCCGGCCACAGGCCCTGCCTGGCCCCGAGCGCCAGGTCCTGGCGTGCCCCCGTGTTACCAGCCCCAAGGTCAGGCCTTGGGCACCACCCCGCCTGCATGACGGTAGGGAAGTCAGACCTACCTGGAGCACAGGTGCACGACACTCTCTGTGAGCTGCTCCCAGATGCTAAGTCCCTGCTGCGTTCCTCTTGTCTGCGCCTCGGGAAAGCCTTCTCTGTGCCCGACTTCACCTCCTGCCTCCGCGACGGGGCCCATCACGCTCACACAGGCCCTGCTTACCATCGCCTCCTCGGCTGGACCTGCCCCCTGGCTGAGGGCCGCCCCGGCCCGGCCCGTCACCCAGCGCCCCATGCACCGCACTGCACAACCATGTCCTGTCGGATGGCAGGGTGGCCCTTCTGTACCACGGTCTGGGGTCCCGATGCAGGATGGGGGCCTTCCTGGTGCCCCCAGGCTCCGCCCTGTGGACAGGGAGTCACTGGCCGCTGGGCCAGGACCTGAGCAGGAAGGAATAGCACAGCATCGCAGGGTCCACAGAGTGGGAACACAGGGCTTCTTACAGCAGGAAGAGGACAGGCTGTCTTCTTCACATTCACACGATTGGCGTTTTCCCTCCCAGTGGGCAGCTGGTGGCATGGGGAATGCTCTCCGTCCCTAAAATGTCCCAGAGGCTGACTGTGCTCCAACTAAGAGCCAGGGAGGCCTTTGTCCTCCAGCCACCAGACTCGGCTCTCACCCTGCATGTAACTCAACCCGAACGATCCCAGGCCGAACCAGAATAGCTCCCACAGAATTTCAGACGATGACAAGGAAGCCCAGATGGTCCGGACGGCACACGTACAATCCGATGCTATGACTCTGGTCCAGCGAGACGATACATGTGCATTTTCTCAGCCTATTTATAAGTAGTCTTCTTTACGAGGCCCGTCTGCTTCCAAGCGGCTTTTGCACAGCTCCGCCAGGGTGCACAAAGTTCCCACCCAGACTCGTGCCAGTGGGTGAAGGAATGGGGTGCTCGGAAGCCCCTTGCCAACATGACGGTCACCCCCAAAGTGCCCGGAACTGCGTCCCCCGGACCTGTCCAGTGCATGGCCAGGAAGTCCTGGGAGCCTGGTGCACTGAGCATTTGGGTACACTTGGGAGGAAGGCAGGAGAGCCCTCCCCACTTCCGCGAGCACCATTTTCTGAGGCTAACAGGCTGAGTGATGGCCCTCCCTCCGTCTCAGCCTACGCCAGGGCCCCTGCACCCCGAAGCAGTCATCCTCTGCTGCTGGAAAGCTCTCAACAGGCCCCGCTCCCTGCCAGGCACAGTGGTGCTTCATGTGCCTCAGTTTCCACGCGTCTTTTCCTTCGCATGGCCAGCAGGTAGGGAAGGCAGATCTCCAGACTCCCTTCTCTCACTCTCTGCCTGTCTCTTGACCCTTCAGACAAGGGTGCTGTGTTCACACCACAGATCGCTAATGCACTTCTGTGAACGATGGAGAACCGCCTTCTCTTCTTCCTCTCCGGGCGGACACAGAGCTATCGGTCCCCATTTGTTCCTGGTCTTTCTTCTCCCGGAAAACGTCCCTGGGTGTGATCTCTGCTTGGCTGTAGACAGAGGAGAGAGGGTAATACAGGGATCCCACCTCGTCTATGACTGCGTTCTCGTCCTCATCAAACATTAAGGGGCCGTTTCTCCGGGGCTGCACCTGTGCTGACGTGTCCCCTCTCCGAGGCAGGAGCAGCAGGTACGTGGAAGCAAACTCAGATCCTCTCTGGGAACCGCAGCAGCAGTAGATTTTGTTGCAAGACAGACCATGTAAATTTCCATAAAATAACGGGGAGGAACTTTCGAGCCAAAGCAACTTGATCCTGTGTCTTTTTCTATGGAGGTCAGTTTTCTTTCTTTCTATGGCAGGAGCTTTAAAGCGAACTCATCTCTTTGTCCAAAAACAACATTTCATCGTTATTTTCTGGGCTGCACGTTGGGGCCTGGTCTAGCTTCAAGGATTGGAGAAATACGCCATTTCCATCGGAATTCAGGGAAGCTCTGTCAGCCTGGGTGGCGTGTTTCCTGTTTTTGCTTGAGGATGGTGGAAATTTGGGCAGTTCGGTCGGCTTCAAATCATGGTAGAATAGTCTTTGCATTGTCGTTGCCACTTAAGGGTTTGAATTCCACCCACTCTTGGCTCGCACCGCGATCCTCATCAGCCTAACAGGATGTAAAACTTCTAAGCAGGACTCAGATACAAGAAAAGCTTGGCTGAAAAAGAAACCGTACAAACTGCCGCGATTGAGCTGTATTTTCGTAAGATGCTCAGGGACGTGGCCACCGCCGAGCCCCTCCAGTGCGGGATCCCACGGAGGAAGGTACGCAGCTGTGAGTGAACCATCATGAACCAGTAAAGGCTGCGAAATAAATCACGTACTTCGGAAGCTGCATATTTAACTGTTACTGGGCTTCCAGGGGGTCTGACTGTGAGACCAGAGTCGAGATACGAAGGCGTGAAGGGCAGCTGCAAACATCTCAGTGCGGTAACATCTCCTGGTTTATAGTCACTTTTCCCTCGGACGGGCCGATGTGTCAAAGCATCGAGCTGCAAAAGGTGCCTGAGCCGATCATGTTTAACATCGTGACGGTAGTATCGTTCTCAGGGAGTTACACAGCAAAGGACATCACTCCGCATGCGTAGAGAGAACGGATTCCAAATAGGCGTGTTTTACGTAACTGATGTGTCACCGAACTATCAAGTGACTCCACCACAATCCTTTGGGGTACACTGTTGATTCAGGGCATTCCTATAAACATATGACTATGAAATGCAGGTTTGGGTGGAAATACAGCAGCGTTCTGAGGACCAGGAGTGGGGAGGGAGGCCACTGTGGGGCGGCAACATCCCCCGGGTGATGAGAGTGATGTGGAACCCATGGCCGGTCTCTGGGGAAGGGTGGCAGCTGTCTCCTCTGCTCTTGGTTGGAACCAGCTCGCGGGACACACAAGCTAGCGTTGCGGCCCACCCTGTGGAATGACCCTTCTCAGCACATCACTTCGGGGTGGGATCTGTGCGGCTCCTCGGCTGAGGTTTCCAGGCCACCTCTCACCATGCATGCATCCACGACGCAAACGTTTCCTGAGAAACCCTCGTGCGCACAGCGCTGTTCTCGATGACCCTCGTGAGTCCTGGCTGCTGGACCCTGCGTTGCCGGGCCAGCAGGACCCAAGCTGTGAGGTACCTGGTGGCGGGAGCGTGTGCCACGGAAAGCAGGCTCCCAGAGGGATGGAGCCGGGCCATGGTGACGGGGACATGGAGGTTCGAGGAACAGCAAACAGGGGAGCCACGACGCAGACGTGAAGGGGGAGGGAGAAGAGAAAAAGTGAGGGGTGTATGGAGGGCAGAGGTGGGGCCCTGTGGACCCGCTTAAGGCTCGTACCCTGACGTAGCCAAGAAGTGCTGGGAGGGTTTGAGCCGAGAAGATGTCAGACTTCACTCACCTTTCGACGGGTTTCCTCCAAGTTCAGGGTGGGGAACAGGTTGAATGCAGCAAGGGCGGCCCATCTGGGGCCTGGACCCCTGTCCCAGAACCCTCTGCAGCGGCGTTGGAACTGCTGAGAGAGCAGGAACTGAAATGCGTCCGCATGAAGTGGAAAGTGAGAGATGACTCTTCTGTGAGCACGTTGCAAACAGTGACACAGAGATCGAACTGTTCCCAGTGATGTGTGTTTTGGCTGTCTCTCCTCTTATGCAAAATACGCACTCTCTCACACCCAGAGTTTCAACATCAGCTACGTTGCTGTATATATAGTTCAAGTGTGAACTCTCCGAGAATCGAAACAGACACTGTGGAATTCACCGCGCCTGCAACTGTCTCGAGTTCCCCCATTTGAATTCACTTAACTCTTTATTATTAACTATTACACGTTCTCTGAGTGGCTTTTGGTGCTGGCAGGGTAAACTTCATCTCTCTCTTTGTGGATTGAACTCACCACCTCGGCAGGCGCCCTGACCAGGGCTCAAACCTGCAAAGG
Source organism: Anoura caudifer (assembly GCA_004027475.1). Lineage (NCBI taxonomy): Eukaryota > Metazoa > Chordata > Mammalia > Chiroptera > Phyllostomidae > Anoura > Anoura caudifer. Next base: position 57,729 of record PVKU01006752.1, read on the forward strand.
GTTTGGTGGAGGGAGGACGCTCCAGCCAGTTGAGCCACCGGCCAGGGCGCTGTGACCGCTGCCCCCACACACACGTTACCGCGGACCTCTGCAGGGGGCTTTGCTGCCAGTGAGGCCAGAGTGATGTAGCCTTGATACCCTTCAGTCAGAATGTGGACAATAAAGGACTTTGTGTTTCTTTTGCAGAGAAGACACCTTCAGCCAGAAGAGCGAGAGTGCAGGTGGGTTTGGGCGCGAGGCGGCGCCTGCGCTCGGTTTTCCCCGGGGTTCGGTGCCGATCCTGCAAGATCCCCATCACAGGCGCCTCCTGAGAATTCAGTGCCCGGGACATCGCAGGCCCTGGATCCCACGTGCGCCCAGGCAGCGGCTCCACGCGCGTGTTCCTGCACCGTGCAATTCTGCTTAGTCGTTCGCCCATCCTGTGCGTTCTGCAGACAAGCCATCCGAACAGCGGAGGTTGTGCCAACCATTGCGTATTGATCGGCATTATGCGAGAAGCGCCGGCATATCGTTCCTTCCTAACAACTGTGAATCGACTGACCATAATATGTGCAAATGTATTAGCTTGTTTATGGGGAAAATGAATGTCGACACTGAACCTGTAATGCAGAAATAGCACTGTGCATCACCGAAGGCTTGTTACAGGCGATTCCTTCTAAAAGGAGTTGGCGTTGTGTTAACACCTGGTGCCGCGGTTGGGAGCTCAGGCACCGCGGGAGCGCGCGCAGGGTTTGTGGGCGGGGCGGAGCTGAGGCCCAGCCCCACAGCTCGGGATCCGCTGGGTCCAGGCGGGACACCCTCCTTGCCACGAGAAAGGGTCCCCAGGTGCTGCCGACGCTGCTGCTCTGAGATCCACATTTTTTTACATTTATTTTTAGAAAGAGGAGTAGGCAGAGAGAAACAGAGGGAGAGAAACATCCATGTGTGGTTGCCCCTCGTGCACCCGCTACTGGGGACCTGGCCCGCAACCCAGGAATGTGCCCTGACTGGGATCGAACCTGCAACCCTTTGGTTCTCAGGCCAACACGCAATCCACTGAGCCACACCAGCCAGGGCATGGGATACGCATTTTGAGAATCATTTACATCAGTGATTTTCAACCGGTGTGCCCTAGAATTTTAAAGACATACAATAATAGCTGAGTACTTAGCCAGGGGCACTGGCTTCTTTCCCCTTAGATTGTCAAATTTTTTAAAAATGGTAACAGCCAACAGAACAATAGCCGTTTGGTGTGAAAGGATCAAGATTACGCCTGTATTTTTGGTCAGATCGGCAAAAGACATATTTTTGGTGTGCCCAGAATTTGACTTAATGAGTTTGTGGGTGCCGTCAGAGGCCAAAGGTTGAAAATCACTCATCTAGAAGAATGTTTTTCCTCTTGTTTCTGCAATATCAATATTTTCATAGTTCTTAAAAACTAAATTCAATCCAGTACAAAAATGATAACAATTCCTGCTCTTTAAACACCACTGACTGATTAATTGTATTGTCTGCGTTTCCTAAAATGTGCGAGGACAAAATGAACAGCAAGGTCCACGGGAGATTGGAGGCATGAGGGCAGCACGGGGCCTGGCTTCTAGGGGGCCCACCCGACACCGCAGGCGCCGGCCTTGAAGGGCACCGTGTTCTCAGGCCAGCCGCACCCCGAAGGCCCCTCTGTGGGGGGCCCTGTGAACGGTGAACCTTCCATCCTGAGCAGAAGGGGTCAGCCTCCTGTGCCCACGCCCTACCTTCTGCCACCGCAAACACATCAGAGCGAGTGGCGCAGCCAAGCACGGTTCCCTGGAGGCAGGTGCATCTGCCTGCGTGCGTTGAACTGACGTGTTCGTTGGCTGCTGCCCGTTCACGAGAGGGTGCCCAGGGTCCTGGCGCAGGAGCGGAACCAAGATTCAGATGCACCTGCGGTGCGTTGGGGGCCCTTCTTCCTCAGGCACACCCTGGCAGTGCATCTACCTGGAGCTTGGCACGGCCCCTGGGACAGAGGCGGCGCTGGCATGCCCTCGTCGGCACGCAGTGTGCAATCAGACAGGAACCAACGATCCCTTGGGAACCTGAGGCCAGGGACCTTCCTCTCCCGTGTTCACCATCTCCGCAGCCGCACACCCAGCCAGGGGCCACGTGGTAACGTGTGAGGGACCACCTGGGGATCCAGTAGGCTTTTTGTCCGTGTTCTAGCAGCTACTTGTCGTTTCTTGGATCGGTTTGGGTCATGCTGGTTAATACAATTTGTATCGGCTTCAGCTGCACGATTCTATAATGGGGCACATCCTCCACACGTTGTCCTGTGGGTTCGCCGCCCCAGATCAAGCCTCCTTCCATCACCGTTCGTTCCCCCTTCACCCTCCTCCACCTCCCCCACCCCCAGCCCCGGCCCTCTGGTCATCAGCAGGCTGTTGTCTGTGTCTACGACCTTTCTTCTGTTTTTTGCTTAATCCCTTCAGCTTTTACGCCCAGCCCCCTAGCCCCCTGCCCTTTAGCAGCCGCTATTCGATGATTTGAAATGATCTCATGGCCACAAGACAGCCGCACTGTTAAAACACGGTGCTGGAGGGCCGAGCCTGTGCAGGCCAGGAGCAGCTAGCTGCCCCCGCTGCCCCGGGCTCCCTTCCCTGCCCGGCCAGGGGACCAGCCTGCCTGTGGCTTCTGCTGTCCAGGGGTGGGGTGGGGGGGGGAGGGGACCCTGCAGGGAGCTCCGGTGCCTGGCAGGAGGTGAGTCTCGCAGCACATCCCACTCAGGGTGCCTAGGAGCACCCACCAGTGCTTCTCTGAAGCCAGCAGAGTGGGCTGCCCGACGGATTCAGTGTTTCCTCGCTCGCCAGTCTGGCACATGGGGCGGATGTTGGTCTGAGGCTTGTCTCTCCTGCATCCATCCTGTGGTGGTGGTGTTAGGAGGGGCAGACTTGCAGCTTTCCTCTCCCCCAAGAGGCACAGGCCAGTGACTGCTGGGCAGCCATGTGGCTGAGACCAGTGATTACAAGGGAAGGGTCCGAAGTGCTGAATTTAGCGCAGATTGCATAATTTGGGGGAAAGTTCTGGAATCCAGGTATACACGGTTGATCAGTGAACCAGCTACCTATGTGAAACACAGGGATGTTGTCAGAATTCCATTCTCTCTCTCTCTCCCTCTCTCTCTCTCTTCCTCCACACAACCCTCTCCTCTTTCCGTAAACATGGGCAGATCCTGCCACATCCCCTTCATGACTTCACCATTGGACCGGACTTCCCACCTACCCACACCCCGAGTGCTGGAAACAGCTGTGCCCACGGTCTCTCTTTAAAACCTCATTTTAACCCTCCATCAGAGAGAACATCAACCTGCTCTGGGTTAGCGGGCAGTTTTTGTTAAAGACCCCATCCGTGGGAATCATGCCCTTCCTATTTTAAATAAAGGCTGTAACGCATGATTCAATATTCTAGTCCTCAACACACATGCGATTTCCATTTGTTGATGTGCAGCTAAAATTTAACAGAATGGACTCATTTTAAGAATAAGCATGTCAAGGAACAGAAAGCTCGTTACAGTGAAATATTTGACTATTAGGGGGAGCAGTAATTTTTACCCAAAACAAATTATTCTAAAAAATGAAGTCATTCCAATGTTGCTTTTATGTCTGGCTTTGAAAATGTTTGAGTATTGCTCCAGATAAGCCAAACCACTTGACATTTTTCTCCAATAAAAGATGTTCGCAGGGAGACCTAAAAATTCATGAGAGCGTTCCATCCAGCAAGCGAAGGGAATGTAAATGTTTTCGTGATTGTGTAGACACGGAAAGGAATAAAATTGGGTCCCGGTGTTCCAAAAATGAGGAGCAATCTCCTACCAGCCCCTCTTAGCAAGGGGCAGGCTGCCGACCCAGCCAGCAAGGGGCAGGCTGCTGACCCAACCAGCAAGGACAGGACAGGCCCACGTGGAAGAACTGTGCGGGCCCACACATCCATAGTGCCAGGGTGAGAAACCCTGCCCAACGTGGGCTGGCGTTCTCGTCGGAAGCTGTGCGTTCTGCTCAGCCACGTCCACCCCAGCTGTGACTGACCCCTCAGCCTCCCTGGGGGAGGTCAGCCACAGTGCAGACCTACCTGCTCTGCAGCCCCACCGCGGTGAGAAATGCCCAGCATCCCTCACTGCCGCCGCGTCTGATGTCACGCCAAAGCAGCCCTGAAATCCGCTCCCTGGGAGCCCAGCGGAGTGGAGCTCCTCTCTCCCAGACACAGATGTGCGGCCGGGTTTTCACTCAGACCCTTCGGGTCAGAGCTGGGGCCATCGGTGGCGCCCTTTCGGGAGACGGGGAACTACTTAGGTAGATACACTCACAGTGGGACCTGTGTTCCTGTATCGCTTTCACGGAGGGAAAGGAGTTGGCAAGAGCCATGTCCTGGCAGACTGCGCTGAAGGATTTTTTTTTAGCATGGAGATGATTAACAGCCCTTTCCAAGCATCATGCATACGTGGAACTGGCCAAAAAAAAAAAAAAATCTTGCTGCCTCCTGCAGGCATGCAATGCTGCTTCCATACAAGCAGGCAAAACAGTTTACTAGTTGCCTGCTGCTGCGTAACAAACTATCACGGATTAGCACCAATCACTGACACGCACTCACAGGGGGCTGGGCTATCCCCCTGGAGGGTCTGGGATGGGAAGCTAGCTCTTTGGACAGCAGTCTCCCGTATTTTCAGGTTATTATTGGTCACGGGGCAGAATTCCAACCCCCCACCCCATCTCCGCACACACCCTGTAAAATCCAGCTGTCTTGAGTTGGGGCAGGGCCGTGAATATGATAAGATGACACTTCCTGTGTCATCGCTGCTGTCCCCTCGGAACCTGGGACACTAAGTATACGGTCTTAGAAGCCACTACTTGGTCACACTTGTCTGGGAGTCTGATGCCACTGGTGAAGCGAATTCTGAGCGCTGAGATGCTTCCTAGAGGGCTTGGCGCAGAATCGGCACTCAGCAGTGCAGCGCTCGCCTGCTCTGCCCGGTCCCCCTTAACTCTGTGTTCCTCCTAAGCTGGCAGGACACACCAGGGACGACAGTACAGCAGTCACAGGCCGCTCCGTGATTTCAAATTGCAGCCTCGTGGGCTGTGGTGCAAGAGCATCGCTCTTGGATGCCAAAACACATGCGTGTCCCGATGGGTCATTCATGGACTTTTACTTCGATGCGTGTCAGTAATAATATAATGCATGATGGACTCTGGAGATGAGACTGTGAATACCGACCCCCATGCTGCCCTGGAGCTTGGCCCTGGGCGGGAATGAGTGACAGTGAGTCAGCAGCCAGTGAGCGTGGGCCGAATGGGGTGGGCAGGGCGGAAGGCACCAGAACAGAAGCCTGGATCTCTTCTGCGTGGGTGGGGGCCCCTCCCGGGTGAGCCGAGACCGCAGGAGTGAGTGGGCAGGAGAACAGAGGAGAGAAATGGGATGAGCAGATGGCCCGGCAGAAGGAACCTCCCGGGCAGAGCCTCTGAGGCAGGCAGAGGCGGGGCCTGTGTGCAGAGGCGACAAGGTGGGTGGCCGGAGGTCAGGAACGGGGTGGAGAGCACGCAAGCCAGCAGGGCCCCGTCATCCAACTCTGGCGCGTGGTCTTTATCCGACAGCAGGCACAGGTGCGGGGAAGGGACAGTGTTTGCAGGGCCCGGGGACGCTGGGGCTTCGCAGCATCTCTGTGCTCAAAAACGGGCGGCGGAGCCCGGGACACAGTTTGGGAAGCTGCGGCTCCATGGAGAGGCTAGAGAGACGGTGGACGAGGTGGGGAAGGACAGCGAGGGTGGACGTGGACGAAGCGGAGTCGCAGGGACCTGGGCGGGTAGGTGTGGATGAGGGAGGCCTCAGGGCCCAGCTCAGGGAGTTGTCTGCCCGGCGGTGCCAGGTGCTCAGGCTGAGACCCTCAGAGGGGCGCCGACTGGTACCAGGCGGGGAAGTGTGAGCTCAGTGGGCAGAACGGTGAACTCGCACTGCTCTGGGGCTTGGGCAGCTGGGATTATCCAAGTGGATGGAAAGTCTGGTCCTCTTGGGAATATGAATGGGACCGTGTGTTATTATTGATTCGTATGGATGCTACTCAAAGGCACGGAGATCCTGTGCCACGGTGGAGCTCAACCAGGGAGATTTTACTCTTATGGGACCATTGGCAATGTCTAGAGCTATCGGAACTCTTAACACAGAGGACGGGGTGCTCCCGGGACGTACGTTGTGCAGGACAGCACCCCGAAACACAGACCGACCCAGGCCAGCAGGTCGAAGCGCAGCGCAGAGGCTCAGCAAGCGCGGCCTGGATATGTCGGAGTGGAGGGTGGAGGGAGGGGACCGGCCTCCTGCTGCGTTGCACTGTCCAAAGGAAGCTATCGAGCATCAACAGAAGCTGCCAGAGGCAGACAGTCGAGGCGCCGTGAAGTCACAGAAGCCAGGGGTGGACAGAGACCACAGGGCCGGTTCCCCAGAGCACCGATGACCAGACAGTGGGTCACCCCACAGGAAGGGCAGGGGCCCTTACAGGAAGAGTGTGTCGGCTCGCGGCGGCACTGCCGGTCACCCGTGGGCTTAGACTTGCATGTGCTGTGGAGGAGGAAAGGTGGGAGATGGACACACACCTCTGATCCGGAAGGTGGACGGCAGCCGTGGTCGGGTGGATGGAAGGCAGAGTGAGGGAAGGCCTTTCCTTGGATGGGCAATGCCTTACGTGCGGCTACTCACGGACAGGGACCGGAGGCAGCGTGGGGTTGACGATACGGGAAGAGGGCCTGGGCGCCGGCCGACCGGGGTTGGACGGGCTGGGCTTGAGCCGCAGTGCAGGATATGCTCTTGAATGTCCTGTGAGAGGTCTTCTCCATGGAGCCCAGAGAGAAGCCAGAAATTCCGTCAACGAGAATCAGTACAGTTAAAAAGTCCTGCATGCTCCAGTTCCCAAAGGCAGCGCTTCGGAGGAGTTCCTTCCAGGGCGGGTGACTTCACGGCCCTCCGCCTCCCTGTCTTCGGCGACACCACGAGATAAGATGGCCAGCCAGGTGTGCGGTGTTTCGGCCGCCTCTGTGAACCTGCCGCGAGTGCTCGGAATGGCTCTCGGCGTTCAGGAAGAACTGCTGCGTGCTTCCTCACTGTTTCTATGGGTGAGCCGGTGGGGGGGGGGGGGCAGGTTTGCCGCGTGCACGGCAGGGTGCAGGAGGAGCCTCTGCGTGAACGGACAGAAGGGAGCAAGGAAGAGCGGCAGGAACTGCAGGGAGGCTGTAGCTGCCGTGTCGTCCGCGCCTCACAGGGCACAACAGCCGGACCCCGGGCACCGGACGGCAGGTGCGTGCACGGCGTGCGTGCGCCATGCATGGCCTCCTGGTGCCACCAGGCACTCAAGCAGGTGGACTCTGGCCCTCATCAGCCACTTCCCAAAGGCAGGCGTGATCGCAAGCCCCCGACTTAGCTCTGCCACTTGCTGTCGATGGCTCACTGACGGGGTGGGTTCCTGCCTCTCACGCGTAGGTTTCAGTGCCTGCTGCGTGCCCGGCAGAGGCGGGAGGGCGGTGATCCGCACAGAGGATGCCGTGACACCACGTCCTGGGCGTCTCTGGGGCGGGGACCCAGGTGGGGGACGCGCAGGGGGGAGAGACGGCTGCACCACTGGCGGTCAGGGTTTGCGTCTGGGCTCGGGGAGGCGGGTGCTGCTGGCGGCAGTGCAGAGATGGGACGGGCAGCCAGCAGGCCGAGGCACGTGTGAGGGCTTTGCCGACCCCTCGGCTCTGTGAGAATGGCCCCTGACTGGACTGCCAATGGCTGCCAGCTGCCCCCCCCCACCGTGTCACACTCAGCTCCCCGTGGAGGCCCTCACCCTGGTGCCCCCCCCACACACACATAGTGTCCCACGTCATCGTGGTGATGTTTGGTCCCTGACTTCCTCTGCAACTGCTGTCCTCGCCGCAAAGCCCGGAGCGCGTCCTACCGCTTCAGACGCGCCGTGACACACGCTTCTCCCGTGACACACGCTTCTCCCGCTCACGGTCTCTCTCCACTCTCGGCCCAACCCGGTGTCTGGGCCTCCTCTAGGTGTGTTGGCACTGGGGGAGAGGCACGTCACAGAGCATCCCAATCTAGCATTCGGGGCTAAGTGTTAGCATTTAGCATCTTAGCATTTAGCTGTCAGGTTGCAGGAGCCTGGGGTGCACTGTGTGAATTTAGCGGCGGGGGGGGGGGGGCCGCTGAGACACAGAGTAACACGGATACTTTTACGGCTCCACCTTGGGGCCCCACTGGCCCGCTCACCATGCTTCAGGGACTCAGGCCTTCGCTCTCTGGCAGGAGGCAGCCTGGATAGACTTGTTCACTTCTATCGATCCCTGACTGACAGGATTAACACAGAGATGTCTGTGCCTCGTAGAAAGAAAAACCGCGCAGCTACGAGGCCACGTTTGAGAAATACAAAGTGGGGCCCTGAAATCGCCTGTTGCTGTACCCTGAGCCCAGAGGTAACTGCGGGATTGTTGTGGCCAGTCACCCAACGCGGGGGACCAATCCTGCCTCTTGACAGCCCACATATTTCCCGCGATGGCTGAGACCGTTAAAAATCGGCACCACGAGCTCTGCCTTCACCAGGAACAGATGTTCCCTTTGGCCACTCACGACGGTGTTCTGTTAGCAGGTCGGGGTGATACACAGGTGGTGATGATGTCAGGCTCTGGAAGCTGAACCCTGCTGCGGCAGCACACGGGACTAGTATGCAGTGACGGTGGAGGCAGAGGGCTCGGCACAGCTATTTGTGGTTGTTACGCAATTTACGATGCTGAGAGCCGTCCAAGTCTCCAGACGTTGCTGGCCACAGTGGCAAAAAGTCAAGCTTCGTGCTAACAACATCATCGGTTAATACTTTGTGTATCAGCCCTCGACAAGGCTCCAAGTCTTTCCCTTCTGCCCATGGGTCTCAACAGATGCCGGCCTCGTGCCTCCTGAGGAAGCCTTCTTTTAGCCGTGCGGGCTTCCTGTGGCAGGGGACAGTTCCGTGGCCACACGGCTGCCTGTGCCTGTCCCCGCTGTTCGTTGAGTGTGCGTGTCAGGAGACGGGGTAGCTGTGTGTTTCTCCGTCTCCCAGGTCTTCAGATCTCTGCGTCTTGTCTTTATTTAGATGCCGGGAGCCTGCACCTTGGACTTAAACTGGATACCCTAGGAGAGGAGACTATTGTCGCATGTTGAAAAAGGAAAAGTCTCTATAGAAGACTATGTAGCATGCGAGAGGGGTGTCAACCACTGGCCACCAAAGAGCACACATCCTTGACAGTTGTCCCATCGGCAACGTGGTGGAGGGCTCTGCCTCTCCCCGCACAGCCTGCCTGGGCCTCGGTCAGCTCCTCGGTAGGAAGAATGCAGCTCACTTTTCAGTGCCCTGCCCCCAAGGCCAGGTCACAATGATCCATGCCGTCGCCATGGGTTTAGTTGCCAAAATGGCTCTAGAACCTCTGAGTCATCGTGTGGGGTGTCTGGCTTCGCGGCGGTCGCTGCGTGGAGAAAACATGTGCGGACTGGACAGTGAGAGAGAAAGAGGGAGCTGAGGGTTGCATGCCAGCTGCACCAGCCTCCAGCTGTTTGCACCAGCCCAGCCCGCATACCAAACTCCGGCGTGGGTACACCTTCGAGAAGACCCAGGCTCAGCCCGGGTCTGGAGGCAGCTGCAGGAGAGAGCTGGCCAGCTGAGCCCTGCCAGCCAATCAGCTTGCTCAACCCCAGATGGGTGAGCACAACGAATGTTGCTGCTGAGAGCCGCTGTGTGGGGCTCAGGGCTGCTTGCCACCCAGCAAGCAGTCACCGGAACAGCTGTGTCCCGAGATGGGACAGGTTGGGCCAAGGCCAGGTTCCCTGTTTGGGCTTCCTTTGCATGCGTCGGGGCACTGGTGGGATTTTCCACGGTGCGCAAGGTTTCCCTTGGATTCATCAGGAAGGGTTCGCACGGCAGAGAATTGCATTATGCTGTTGCAGCTACTTGAGCTCCCATGGCTGTAGTTGACACATAAAAATGGAATTTGTAAAAGTTCATGTTTATTGGTTTTAGAGAGATAGAGAGGAAGGGACAGAGAGACAGACAGACAAAGAAGGAAACACTGATGTGTTGTTCCACAGATTGGTGCATCCGTTGGTTGATTCTTGCATGTGCCCTGACCAGGGACCAGACTTGCAACCTTGGCATATGAGGTGACATTCTAACCAACTGAGCTTCTCAGCCAGGATCTGGAACATTTGGGGATTTTTTCTTTTAAGATTCTATTTATTTATATAGAGAGAGAGGAGGGGAGGGAGAAAGACAGGGAGAGAAACATCCATGTGTGGTTGTCTCTTGTGCGCCCCCTACTGGGGACCTGACCTGCAGCCCAGGCATGTGCCCTGACTGGGAATTGAACCTGCGATCCTTTGGTTCACAGTCCAGTGCTCAAGCCACTGAGCCACACCAGCCAGGGCTGGAATATCTTTTTAAAAGAACTCACTAACTCCCTAGGACTTCCTAGAAACACCCTGTGAAAATGATCCTTTTGAAGGTGTCCGTACAGATGTGCTTCCTTCCAGCACCCTGCAGCTGTCCCTGCTCCCAGACCGTTGCCACTCGCTGAAGTGGGTGGCAAATAAAAGCGGCGTCCCTGGTGTCCCCTGTCCTTTGTTGCTTCAGGTACGGCAAAGCCACAAGAGAACCGCTCACTTCCACCAGGTTGCTCCTGGAGCCTGGGCTTCCTGCCACAGAGAGCAGAGTGGGCTTGGGCTCTGCCCCCATCCCTCCTACGGAGGGAGGGTCTCACTGGACTGAAGCAGGGGCTGCCGTGTGCCGCCTGCCAGCCTCACTTCCACCGCAGTCACTGCCCTCGCCCTGGAGGTGCCTTCTTGGGGCAGGGACGGTGGCCTGCCTGGGCCGGTGACAGCATCTCTCCTCGGTGCAGCTCCTTGTGTCTGTCTGTGCTGCTGCTTGCAGCACAGGCTGATGGGTTTTTGTTTTTGTTTTGTTTTGTTTAATGTTCCTACGTCGATCAATTTTTTTTGGTCTGGGACTGAACTCCAGGCATTGAAAAAGGCCATCGAGAACCTCCTATGGACATCCAATTAATCTCTTCAGTTTTCCTGAACCAAGAGCTTTGCCCTAAAGAAGTTCCGTGCAGGGTCACACCAGGCACAGCCCTGACTCAGGTTGGTCAGCATGCCGTGCCTTGCTGAGGGAGAAAAAGGTAATGAAACCCTCGTAAGTTAGCAAAGATCCACCAGGAAAAAATTAAAGAATGATATTTTAAAGCCTTGACACATCAAACATTATCCCTTGCAAAATACATTTGTGGCATTATTTGCTGGAATGCTCAGCATCTTTTAAAACGACCTAATGGGCAAACCACAAGCACTCAGATAATATAAGCTCCAGAGACAACACGTGGGTATTTTTTTCCTTCACTGGGTTTACGTATAGCCTCGGGCATTATTAGCGTGAAGTATTGTTACATCGGAACAATTAGTTCTGAAATAAAAATGTCATTCGCAATTTTCAACGACTGCATACAGTCTCCAGTGTCTGTGCGCCCCTCCCCGAAAACCGTGGAAGGAGCGGCATCCCACCCGTGAAATGAGGGACAGCTCAAAGTTTAGACAGACGATGCTCCTGCAAGAACCAAAGGCAGGTTCCCAAGGATCTTCTTCCCACCTCATCTCTCTGCTAAAAGGCGCTCTTTGAAAGCCAAAAATGCCGTGGTTATTCCACGCCCCCGAAGATGTAAGTGGAGTGTGGGCACCCGCTAGTGTGCAGACCTGTCCTATGGAAGGAAGCTCGGCGTGGCTGGGGGCTGTGACCCCCACGTATGGGATCTAAACCACCAATGCCGGCCAGGCCGCTGGGCGTCGGGCTCTGCGCTGCGTCTTCTGGGGCCCCTCGGGCATCCTCCCTCAGCATCTCCCGCGCAAAGAGTTTGCACCGCCTGCCGTGCTGGTGACGTTCTAAGGTCAGGAGTGAGCCGGACCTGGGGGCAGACAGAGGGACAAAAGCAACCTCTTCTCCTCGGTGAAAAGGGGCAGCAAGACGAGTGACCAAATTCTGACTCAAGGCAAGAAAAAACGGTTCTTGAAACCATGGAGCCTTTGGTTGGCGGTGGGATGGGTAAGCGTTCCCCTACACAAGAAAAGGATTCTGTGATCTTACATTTGCCTCGGGCCATGCGGTCATGCGTCCCTCTGAATCCTGAGAACAAATGCAATTCCTTATTCACAGAAGGCTTATTTAGCTGCCAGGTGCTGGGGAGGAGAGGGGGCAAGTGCATGCTGGGAAGGGAATCTGGGCTCGGGACCTTCGATGGCTGTTCACAGGGCAGAAGGCACATTTCCACTTCCACCGCTGGAAACCCAGGTTATCTGTCTAGTCTTTGAGGCGCCTTCTTTGAAAGACCTTGCGTACGTGTTTGCTTTGGAAGTTGGGTTCCTTCCGTAAGAAAAGGCAGCTTTCGCAAGCACCCTGAATAGATGTTATCTACAGTAACAAGATACTAGATTTCCTCCGTCACGTTGACACCGGCTGTGGTGCGTGTGATGCGGCTTAACTGCAAGGAGAGGTGTGGGTGTAGGAACAGGCGCAGACGGACCTGTTGTGTCAAAGCATTCACACTTGACTGCTCACGTTTTAGGGAAGGGAGAAAATGCCCACACGTTTACCGTAACGCTCCAAAGGCCTTATCTCTTTTAGTCCTGAAAACACTCCACCCTGGATTTAAAGGATGGGACATAGAAACAACACTTACAATCGCAAACTATGGCACAAAATTGTCTTCACATGGTATTTGCTGTGTGACCTCCGGCAAGTGTCTTAACCTCTCTGTGCCTCAGTCTTTTCCTCGGCGACAGGGCAATGCCAGCACCCCTGCCCGTGGGATTGCTGTGGAAATTAAACGCAGACTACGAAAGGTTAATGGAGCAGTGCCCGGCCCATAACGAGGGCTACAACGGGTTACTCGCTGCTGCATTTACAGACGTGGAAAACAGGAGTCACCAGTTCACATTTCTCGGTCCACAAGCGCAGACTCATGCTTTCCACTTCAGCAGGAGATAGCGAGAGCAGACAGCTTGATATCTGGAGAGGCTTGTAAAAAGAGAAATACTGTAAGGCCGACCCCACATTTCCAGGCAGGTAGAAAATGGAAACCAAACCCAAACTTGGGGGTGTATCATTTGATATAGTCCTGGCAAACATAGCCTTCTCTCTGTGAGAAATCAGATGTGAACAATTTTTGGACATTAAGTAGCTTATAAAAAAATATTTTCTGAGTTGAGTGAAGCAATGAGCAACAGCCATCCGATACAAATTTCCTGAAAATTCTCTAGAGTTTAAAGTCAAAGGAATTTTGACTTTGGCAGAAAACGTCTCCGAGTTGCCTGAGCCAAACATATTTCAGAGACGACTCAAGTTTGCAGTTAATCCTCAAACATGTCTTTTTCCGCCAGCCCTAAAACCATGTCTTATTTTACCCAGAAAGTTTAGTTCCTTGCCTCACACGGGAAATGTAGATGTGGACACATGTGGAAGGCGTGGGGGCTTTTTCAGTCGCAGTGAAGGGTCCCTGACACGTGTTCATGGACGCTGGCAGCCGGCCGTCAGAGGGCCCCGGTGAGTGCCGTCCCCGGTGTCTGCACTCCTTGTGCGGGTCTCTGCCTCCTGCAACCACGGTTGCTCCGGGGGACCAAAGGAAGTGACACTGCATCTTCCCTTTCGGGTCTTCACGTAGAAGACAGGAAGTTGGCTGCGTGCGGCGGGGACACCGGTCCCCAGAGCAGCTGGCCCACAGCCCAGCTTCTCTGCTCTGCGTAGAAACACCCGTCACCGCGTGTGGACACGCAAGGCAGAGAGAAGCCAGCTTTTGGGCCGCCCAAAACATAATCATTTCCCAGCCTCACCCTTGCCCTGACTCAGCAGATGGAATTTCAATATTTAACAACTTGCATCTACCTGTGTCTCTTGGTTCTGCTCTGCAAATATTACAGATGGAAAGACATACGTAGTGAAACTTCGTCAGGAGGCAAAAAGTCGAGAGCAAGGCCACTGTGCCCAACGATAAATATTGCCTCAGTGTTTCACCAGTCCACCCTCTGCAACGACCTTCGACGGAAAAACTTCATTTGCCGGAACTTACACAAACACGGCGTGAGAGTCCCACCCACCTGCAGGTAACGAGCATCGCCTTTTTGCTGTGCAGACGCACACTTTGAAGTTTCCGCATGGCCGCAAGGCACAAAGCAGCGCCTCCTCCTTCAACGCCTCCTCCGCAGAAATGAATGCACCCCTTCCGTGCGGCCCGGCAAACCCACGGCGGAGTTCTCCCCCTTGATGTCAGACCGAGTCCTGGCCCTGCGCACCACAGGACCCCTGGGTGAGCTCCCACGTCCTGGAGACGCAGCCGTGACCTTGGGCATCGGGTTTCCCCCAGCCCTGCCTTCCCCGGAAACACTCACGCTCCTACCCCTTCCACACCTGCGTGGCGCCGCTTACCTGCCCAGCGTTCTCTCTGCCGGCCTCAGTGTCCCCGCCTCCTTGGCGAGCGAGCGTGCGCTGGGGCCACCTCCTGTGGCAATGCCAATCGCGGATGAAGCAACTGCTTTCCACCTCTACTGTGGCAAAGCGCCTCGCCCCACGAGCTCATCATAAAAATGGCACCGGAGAAGACCGCGTTCCCTCATGGCAGTGGAAGTGTGTACACACACACAGCTCAGGCGGCTGCCAGGAACAGTCCTGCACGGACCGAAGTCCCAGTGTCTCAAGGACGCTACATGTGAACAGCCTGCTTTGTTTGCTTCCTGGGTGAATCACTGAAACTCTCTCCCATTCAGTGTTATGACCCTTTAGGCCAGGAGAAGACCGGCAGGCCCCGCAGGACACCAGGTTTCCAATACCAGTGACATCCTTCCCCGCAGGTGCAAGGCGCTCAGCTGCACAGATCCAGGTACCTGCCCGTCACATCGGCAGGCAGGCAGCCGGCTGACATCCCAGCAGAGCTGGGTACGCACAGGACGCCATTTCACTAACGCCCACTGGAGTTGTGTTCACGTCAAGGTTTCCGTGAGGATTTTAAAACTCACCTGCCGAAAAAGAAAGCCACCAATGAGGTAATACGGAGCCGAATCACATTGGTCTTCAGAGAACATTATCGTCGTTTGTCACCTTTTGGCCTTTGGGCCAAACTTTATACTGTGCACACTCTTAGCGTCTGGAGGCTTCCAGGCAGGGGAGGTGCCCCTAAAAGTACCGGAAAGGACTGGATTGTTGAAAAGCTCATCGTGGGGAAAAAAAGAAAGAAAGAAAAGAAAGAAAAAAGAAAAGAACCTAGACACAGACTTCAGAAAAGTGATGCTTTTCCAACACGATCTCAAAACGGAGCCTAAACTTCAATGTAAAGTGTGAGACTGTACCATTTGTAGAAAAGAAGAGAGGGGAAAATGGAGGTGACCTGGGGCTTCACACTGGCCTTTCAGGGCTCACGTGAAAATAGATCGACGGAGGAAAACAGCCAGTTACTTGGGCTGCGGCACAGTGAGTCTCTGCTCCGTGGAAAACACGGATGAAAGAATGCACGTGTCACAGGCTGGAAGAAAAGAGTCGCAAAGCGTGCATCTGATATAAAGACCTGTGTGCAAAAGAGGCAAAGAGTTCTTCAAACTCAACAAGCGCAGCACAAAGAACTCATTAAAAAATTGGTGAGAAAAATGTCGGACCAGGTGACCCAGTACCAAAACGTATTGGTACAGGTGGCAATGGAAAATTAACACAAAAAAATTAGTTGTCTCTCACAACTTGTGAAAATGCCTCAATAAAAAAAAAAGAAAAAGAAAAAGAAACCTGGCAATGGTGAATGCTGCAGAGGGTGTGGGGTTAACAGAAACTTTCACCTGGGGCTGATGGGAATGAGAAACGGAACCTTTGAAGGCAGTTCGGCATTTGCTGGAAAGCTAAGCTTGCCTAGGCCTAGTCAGTGGTCATACCACCGAGCCATTCACGCTCCTAAATATTTACCCCACTAACTTGAAAACTCACATCCACGCAAAGACCTGCATGTAAACATTTGCAGCCTCTTTCCTCATAATCACCGAAACCTGGAAGGACCAGCATGTCCCTGAAGAGGCAGATGGTAAACACACTGCGCTTCGCACCATGGGAAGGGCCTCGGGGACTGACGGGAGCTGCGGGGCAGCAGGGACTCGGAGAATCTCAGCTGCCTGCTGCTCAGCCAGTGAAGGCATCCGGCTGCAAAGTGCACATTCTGCAGTTTCCCACGGCTGTGGACTTCTGGAAAAGGCCGGATCGCAGACCCGCTGACTATCAACACCTCCCCGGGGTTCGGGACGGGGAGGCAACCGAATAAGACTTTGCAGCATGGCGTATTCCAGACCACAGCACCAGTAACGGTGGAGAGCTTTAACATATATGTGGCATTTAAAAAAATCATTTATGAAGTTGGGGGACTCAGCATGGAACGCAGGCTGTGACAAAAGCAGTCTCGTTGTGTGACAAACGTGAGACACACAGTGACAGAGGGGGTGGCGGGGAAGGGCCGGCCTGGGGAGCTTCGGACTTGCGTGGAGACTGTAAGACTAAAGGCAGGGGGTCCCTGTGTGGAGCCCGGGGTGCAGACTGGTATCTCTCAGGAATAGGGGTTAGCTAGTGAGATATCGCCGTGCACATAGCCTGGGACTGAGCCATGCAGTGGGCGGTGCGGGGTGGGAGCCTGCCTCCTCAGTGCTGGAGGGGGAGGTTGCAGACCACCGAGGAGGCGGCCGGAAGGACCCCGGGGTCACAGATCATTAGACTTGGAGACATCAGTGTAAACCCTCGAACACCTTGCTATACACAGAGGTGTTTGTGTGTAGGAATAGGTATAGCTACATTTTCGACATGGGTTCGTATACTTTTCAAATGCTTGTACGGAATTTAAAATCAGGCTCGGCTAATCCATGTTGACTGCAACGGAGTGCAGGTGAACTTCGGTGCCGTAAGTATCGGGTTGACCTAAAGGTTCATTTGGCTTTTTCCCATGTGATGGCTCTGATTGTGCTCAGTTGTCTTTAACGTCACTCGAAACAATGTTGTTACGTGGTATTGCGACAGCAGTCCTATCAGTGTGCATTTATTTTTTCCCATTTTTTATTTTTTATTTTTCAATTATTTTATTGTAGTTCCAGTAGAGTTGTCTGCATTTCCCCCCACCATCCCCCCCCCATCCCAGCCGTCCCCACCTCCCTCCCCTGATCCCGACCTCCTTGCTTTTGTCCATGTGTCCTTTATTGATGTTCCTGAAAACCCTTCTGCCCCCCCCATTATCCCTTCCCCCCTCCCCTCTGGATACTGTCAGGCTGTTCTTAGTTTCAATGCCTCCAGTTGTATTTTGCTCGCTCCTTTGTTTCATCCATCAGTGTGCATTTAAAAAAATTTATCAAAATTGGAGAATTTCTGCGTATCCATTTAATCTTGAAGGTGCAAAACAATCTTCAACATTTTTGGCATGTAATACTTTATTATTCCAACAAAGGTAAAAGTGCAAAAAAAAAAGTTTTGTGCAGTGCGTGGAGAAGGTGCTGTGACCGATTGAACCTGTCAAACGTGGTTTGCGAAGTTTCATGCTGGAGGTTCCTCGCTGGACGATGCTCCACGGCCTGAGAGACCAGCCAAAGTCGATAGCAATCAGAATGAGACATTAATTGAGAACCATCAACCTTATACGATGCAGGAGACAGCCAACATAATCAAAAAATCCAAATCAATAAAGTTAGTGGTGAGAATTTAAAAGGGTGCCTTTTATTTTACAGCAAAACCTACACTAACTTTACGGCCAACCTGACACCAGAAGAACGGACCTCGCTCAGGTGAGCGGAGGGCTTTACCCGGCGATGCTCGCACCGGGGCACACCTAGGGGAAGATCACAGAACTGCACAGGTGAGATTTGGGCAGTGAGTGAGAGCCGTGGACGTGAAATGGTGCCTCGGTTTTTCAGGCTGAATCCCTCCTTCTCAGGTGTGGTCGGAGTTGCATACCTAGTGCCAGCGCGTCCTCAGGGACAGCAGGCGGTGCGGAGAGGAAGTGCAGGGTTCTCAACAGATCTCCCAGGTCCGGCTGCCTTAGTCTTGGCGGTCCCTGATGGGGACAAGGACTGAGCCACGCCCCGTCCTGCTGACGCTCCTGGGATATGTGTGATTTCTCACGTTTTCCTTTACCAGGTGGTGTCTCAGTTAAGGAGGAACGTGTTAAGGACAAACACGGATGTAACACGTTGTACTTGTTCCCTGCTCCTTGCTGAGAGCCAGCCCCGCAGTCAGCTGGCGGTGACTTTGACCTCAGCCGGCTGTGACTTTGACTTCAGCTTGTGCACAGCTGCTGGTGTTCTCTGAGCGTCTGCTTCCTGGGCTGAGTGTCTTTGACACTGAGATGTCCTTGGGACCAAACAGCAGAGGAAGGCAGTTGTGTACCAAGGTCTTCACTCCAGCCCCCTCTGCCCGGTGCTCAAGTGAATCCTTCCACCTCGAGCGCTCATTCCCCTGATGTGGAGCCTGGGCTCTCTGGCCTGGACGTAGGGGTCTGTGTTTGAGGAGTTTGGGGGTGAAATTGGGAACTTTTAGGAAGGCAGGACTTGTTACTTAGTAAGTGAGAACTTTACAGATAACATCAACTACTCATAGCACTCACTAAAGAATAGCCCTGGCTGGGAGGCTCAGCGGGTGGGAGCATCGTCCAGCACACCAAAAGGTTGCAGGTTCGATCCCCAGTCAGGGCACATACCTACGTTCAATCCCTGGTCGGGGAGCATAGAGGAGGCAACCAATCAATGTTTCTCCCTCACATCTCTCTCTCTCTCTCTCTCTCTCTCTTTCACCCACCTCTTCTCTTCCCCTCTCTCTAAGATCAATAAACATATCCTCGGGTGAGAAACTTTTTTGATTAAAAGAAAATGAAACACCGGGGGGCTGACGTTCAAGTTGGAAGGACTGGCCTGAGCCTCTGGGAGAGGAGGCTGCAGTGCCAACCGCAGGCGCTGACAGTCCAGCACGGGACCCGAAAGCGCCAGCCTGGGAGCTCCAGAGACGCACACGACCCCTGCTGTCACTGAACGCCGGAGGGAAACTGAGCACACGGCCCCATGTCTGCGCTTCGTCGTTTCTCTTGTCTCGGAACAATTTGGCTCTCACTCGGCAGCCGGCTGCTTAACCAAGGACCGTTTCGACAATGCGTTTGAGAACCACGTGGAGTTCTGCAGTGTGCAAAGCTCCAATTTTAATATCATTCTCTTCCTGAGGAGCCCAGCATTGGGGTCTCTATGAAGGAAGCTCTGAATTCTTTGTTTTTGTCTCTATTTATTGTATTTGAGAGAGGGAGACAGAGAGAGAACGGGAGAGATTTGTTGTTCCACTTACTTATTCATTTATTGGTTCATTCTTGTAGGTACCCTGACCAGGGATTGAACCTGAAACCCTGGTGCATTGCAATGATGCTCTAACCAGTGAAGCTATTGGCCAGGGTTCAACTGATTCTTTTTGAGTGGCAAGGGTCCCTTTTCACCAGCATTTCTTCAGGGAAAAAGACAAGAGGAAGGACTAAATGTATGGATTTTCCAAAGGGGCACCTGTAGGCTGACCCGGTTCCAGAACAAATGTAAGATTAACGTCCACGTGAAAATGCTGAGTGGCCCTTGGTTACGATTTGTGCCTTTCAGCTGCCAAACCTGCCCTGTGAATCTCATGTCAACACAGACCAAAGGACTGTTACGAGCTCCTAGGATGGCCTAGCAAGCTAGCCGGCGGGTCTCACTAGTCACACATCCTATAAACGTTTCAGAGGGGAAAATGCGTGTGTCCTAGCACAGGCACCTTAACACTAGGCTGGGCATCAACACATCCTGCCTGTTTTCCCTCTAGAACATCTTTCAGATCCATCTCCTGCCGCCCACTCTCCCCACCCCCCACCCACTCTGACAGCGACTGCCGGGCACACCTGAACAGCCTCCGGGACTCCACGCCGCTCGGCCACTGCCCTGCGCTCCTAGCGAGTCTCACTGAACAGTTGTCTATGGAGCACTGTCGGGTGAGCCCACGGCTGACAGGAGGGGTCCCTCTTGCTGTGGCGCATTCTCTGGGTCCGGATGCGCATGTGAGGATGTGCAGCCACCAGCAGAGTATCGCACAGCTCAGTTTCACTGCCCCAAGCACCCTCTGTGCTCCCCTCCCTCCTCATCCCAGGCGACCCCTGACCTCGTGGCTGTCTGAGCAGCTGTGTCTTGTCCACGGTGTCATGGAGTTGGGGTCCCACAGTCCGTAGCCGCCTCAGGTTGTCCTCTTCCACCTCGGATTACGCATTTAAATCTCGTGCATGTTCCTACTGTTCTTCTTCAAGCACAAATCTGACTGTAGGGCCCATCCGGTGTGCAAGGCGTGTTGACCCCCGTTGAAAACATGTCAGTGGGCCCTGGAACCTGCAGGCTGCTCCCGGGTTGGCGCTGTGCCGTCAGCCCAGACCTGAACATCCGGGCCTCCCAAGTCAGTGCCGCACCACGGAGACGTGGGGTTTTTAAAACCGCTTGGCACTCGGCCCCTTCCGAGATTTGCACCCAAACACCGAGCTCGCGTCAGAAATAGAATTCATTAGGCAGTGTTTTTCGCATCTAAGCAACAGATGGGACACATGTGTGTAAAGGATGAAATGGGAATAACATTAACCACTAGGTGCCCTTCTCACACCTAAGAAGCTAAACGTACCTCCGAATCGCTCTCCTGTCGCATCTTTCTGTTCCGGTAATGCCACACGATGGAATTCCTCAGACGTCTGCTATCTTTGTGTTTCATAGGATGTTTGCACATGTGTGTTTGTCCCTAAGTAGGCTTTGCTGTGTGGGTTTTTCAGGTCGATTGGACAGGTTTGTATTCGTTTTGTTGAGGTGGAGCCATGGGTGACGACACGCATCTATGCTTACTTCTATGGGGTGCACGCTCGTGTAGCCATCGGTAGGACGAGATGAAGCCTGTTGCCACCCCCACACACAGGATTATTTCCTCCCCCTGCTGAGCAAATTGCCAACACCGCCCTCTGACCTCCAGGAGCTGATCAATGGACAGCCCCATTACCACTCGCCTTCAGGAAATGCAAATGAAAGCACCATGAGATGTCAGCGCGCCCTGTCCCGACAGTTAGGTTGATGTGACCCCAGTGAGGGACACTGGAGGCTGGCCCTAGCAACTGTGGGGCAGCTGCCCCCCACACGCGTGGCTGGGGGAGGGGTCTAAGAT
This sequence comes from Anoura caudifer, assembly GCA_004027475.1. Lineage (NCBI taxonomy): Eukaryota > Metazoa > Chordata > Mammalia > Chiroptera > Phyllostomidae > Anoura > Anoura caudifer. The sequence continues at coordinate 78,970 of PVKU01006752.1, forward strand.
GTCTCCTCCTCTTTGCAAAACAACTTGGCTTTGCCTTGAAAAGCGGCATGAGCCACGTACCATGCACCCAGCACCAGCCCTCATGCAATCACTCCGTCCTCTGCCCCAGAATCAATGGCACATGTAGGGTGTCGTGGTGGCGTGGTCCACAGTGGGCCCAGCCTGCGAGCAGCCAGCCACAGTGCTAACCGACAGAGGAAAGGGAAGCAAGTGGACCGAGATCAGGCACACTCAGCAATGAAAGAGAGATACCATCGTTCCCACGACCAACGGATGAATCTCAGGATGGGCGCCAGGGAGGGAAACCTGGTCCCAGCCGAGCCCGGCCCACAGGACGGCATTTGCACCCAGCTCTGCACCAGGCCGACTCACGCACGGCCACACGCCGGCAGGCCAGCCTGACCGCCCTCGGGCTGCTCCTTAGGCAGCACCCCCTGAGTTCCTTCTTTTCCTCATTGAGTATCCAGGCCCTAAGATGTTGTTGCTGCAGCTCATTGTCGTTGATTTCTTCTGCTTCTTGTGATACGGTTCACAGGTGAACTGGGAAGAGCTGCCCGTGGGGAGTCGTCTGCCAATCCCATCAGCTGTAAGCGATCATCGCCATGCCCTGGAGTCCGGACTCCCACTTCCTGGACGACATCGGCTTCTAGAGCACGGGTCAACCGAGGACAGCCTGTGCGCCAAGTCTGGCCCACCGCTGGTCCTTTTAAATAAAGTTTTATTGGGACACAGTCACATTCGTGCACTGCATGCTGCTTTTGAGCTTCAACAGACGAGCTGAGTAGTTGCAACAGAGACGGCCTGCCCTGCAAATCCAGACTGTGGACTGTTTGGCCCTTTCTGGGAAAATTCTGCGGAACAACCCCTGCACCAGGGTATCAATAAAAAGCTCAACCTACTCACCCTAACAGTCTGAGCTGAGCAGATGCAAGCAAAGATACCCCTCAGGATGGTGGCTGGCGGAAGCAAGGGACAAATGGATCGGCTAAACGATGACGAACCGAAGCTATTGAAGGGATCGCAAACAGAGGCTCCAGGCTGCCCTGAGCACGGTGCCTGCAGCGTAAGCGCATTTTTCAGTGTGCGTCTCTGACAGCCACGCTTGCGCCAGGCGAGGGCTTTGCTGCCAGCTCCACATTGCTCGTGCCCATGCTCGTGCTGGGGGGAGTCACAGGACCCCACAGGGCCCCTTCTCGGTCTGGAGATCGCGCCCGGGGCTCAGACACAGGGGTGCACCCTAATCAGTACGTGCCTGGTGCCTGCCGTGAAGTTCATGGGCAGAACGTGCACTATGCAAACTGTGTGTGTCTTTTCTTTCTCTCTCACTGAGTTTAACACGCACAGACTCCTAGTCACACCAGGCAACATTTCCGTGGTGCAGAGCTATCTGCCTGGACCGGAAAGCCAGCCCCGTTCCCGAAGCTGCACCAGGGGCTTCACTCCAGCTCAGCAAACAGGCCTCTTCTCTGTCCCGAAACCGTTTAAAGAAACCCTTAGCTGTCGTTATCCTTAAAACTCCCCCTTTATTTCTGGCTCCATAACAAAAGCACCTTCTACCCACCCCGTCTTGCCCAAAGACAGGGCTCATTCTCTAAGAAACTGGGCAGCGGCTGGCATTTGGCCTGAAAAGTCCCGAAATGAGGAGCCACATCCTCCAGGAGAGCTTCTTAGCATCAAAAACCCACCGTCCAGTGTGTCCTGAAATATTTGAAGGGAACATCTTCGCCTTCAGAAAGCCTTCCCTTAAGCAGGACCCAAAGATATAGCCTCTGGAACAAATGCTATTTTGGTTAAAAGAAAAAAAAAAAAGATCCAGGATCTAATATCCACTCCCTCATTCTCCTTCAGCCAAGTCTCCAGTGTACGAATCATGAATCCTGATTGAACTTGATCTGTACCCCGTGATTCTCATCTGCCCGGCGTGATCTACAAAGTCTTCACATCAAGCAAAGTCTCTATTGAGGCAGCTGGCTGTGTGTGGGGAAATGAAAGGGAACCGAGATTAAGGGGCGAAACTCCTCCAGGCCGCGGTGCCAAGAAGACGGGAAAGATTGCGTCCAGGTTTCTCCAGGGCCCTGAGAGTGTGGGCAGGGCTGGCACCGCTGGGCCGCCGCACAGAGGAGACGTGTCCTGGTGGCTGGCTGCCACGGCGAAATCGCAGGAACAAACACACCGGCCGATGTTGACGTCCTCAAATGACAAGCCACAGTCCTGTGAGCTTTTATGAAGCACCTACCAGGGCCCAGGGCGGTGCCAACGAAAATAAGAAGCACCCTTTTGCACTTGGGCGGAGCTTTCTAAGTTGGTGTTCTGGCCCCTGTCCTCGGACTTGAAACTTGCGAGTCACCTGCGAGGTAGCAGGAGACGTTACCTCTGCTCGCAGAGGGGAAGCCAGGCGGAGGCAGGGACAGCAGAAGGACCCAGAGGGACAGTGCGTGTGCCGCGCCAGCTCACTGCCCTGCACGGTTCCCGCCGTGGGGACATCGGCACGTGGGGTCTCCTGTCTGTCCTTTGTGGACACCGGTGAGGTGCTGGGTGCCTGACTTCCCTGTGCCCTCCGGCACATGCCCCTCCTGTTCTTCCTGCAGCTGGGAAGCTGCAGGAACAGGCTGCTTCCCGACAGGAGATCTGGTGGCCTCCATCGCGACAAGTGTTCACGGCCTTCCCAGGAGGTACGGCCGCATTGGCTTCTGCCGTTCTCCCTCGGCACAGGCATTCACATTGCAATCCAAGTTCGGAAATAAGGCAGCCAAAGTCAGGGTGATTGAGTTCACGGCTTACCCAGTACCTAGGTACTTAGATGCTTTATGGCTTACTTGGCCCGCACCCAGAAAATACAGAGTTTCGGGGAATCCTATCCTGTCATCATCTTAAAAAATGAATGCATATTTTTTACAGAAAGGGCATGACCGATCGTCCGAGTCTGGCGCCCACCGCCCGGAACAGCATTGGCAGGCGCACCCCCGGCACCGGCTCTGCCTGTCTGACACCGGCAGCGTGCAGGCCGGGGGAACAGTTCTCGGGAAGGGACCGCTTCCTGAGGGCTGGTGTGGGCTGTGCCGTCACCTGAGGTCACAGCGCAGAACACACGTCGTTAAAACTTGGATCGGCACACCCGTCTCTCAACCATTTCACTGTGTGTGATGCCCTCGGAACCATGAGTGAGCCTTGCCTGACAAAGTCCAGGCTGAGATGAGAAAAGAGCGTTAAAACGTCCCTCTGAGGACCTCTGCAGGGAGGGACCATGGTGTCACGTGACGTGCATGAGCCTGGGCTGTGTCTCATCGTTGTCCACAATGTCAGCCACTCAGCCTTTTCCAATGTGAGTCCAAACCCTCAGCCTGGAATCGGCCTAATCAGAGCAACAGGGTATCGGCCCAGCAAGCTCCCACCTGAGCCGGCGTTTGCGTGACAGCAGACATTTTGCAAAGGGACAAAAACCAGAATTTCAATCTCCGGAACATAATCGGGGTTGCTCGTGGATGACATCAGCAAGAGCAGGGAAACTCTTGGGCCTGGAATGAAGCAATTGGAAAGCTGGTTTTCTCCACCCTGCAAAAAAAAAAAAAATGCTTTGTAAAAATGGTCAAAGAGAATCATGTTCTGCTGCACATGTCTTTCTACAGTGTCTGTGTTGAATGTGGATTTATTCTCTACTCCAATATCTCACTCATTCTCACTGCCTGAGACAACTTCCCTGGATCTCCACTGATTCGAGGAGTCCAGTGAAGAAAACCTGGCTGATTCTCGTGGCATACAGATAAACTGGCTCGCACGTGCTGTGAGAAAAAGCAAAGAGTGAATCTGGCTAAGAAGCCATCCAGCAAGCTTGGTGGGTCACACTATGCATTCCAGCGAAATACAGCTCTCTGTAAAGTGTCTGGTCTGTTGCCAATCTGTCTCATTTGTCTTTTGGGAAAGAAATCGGTTAAATTGACATTTATCAGGTTTCCAGTCATTCAGCCCTATAAATCAGATCTCTTCTCAACAACACGGAGCAGTAACAATTTACGGCGTGGGGACCTAGGCATTGTCTTGGAAACCGTGCATAAATTTTACCCTCAGATGCACACTGAGCTGCGAAAATGCCTTAAGGGTTAGCGCACGGGATTCCCACGGTGTGTTGGAAATCACAGCGGAGGGAAGTTTCTGGAAGATGCAATAACTTGTCTGGTACATCTACGGAGGTGATGGGAAGAAGATGAAGAGGTGGCCTCCTGGACTGTGGACAGCGGGCTGCATGCAAGGGGCCTGCCGAAGACCCACCTGCCACCACGCCCTCTGTTCTTGTGATGGCCGCATGAGGTGGCATTAGCTGTGGCACCTTGTGTAGGACGAGCCCAGTGCTGGTCCGTCTGGGGTCCCAGGGCTAGGGCTAGGGCCAGGGCAAGGGCTAGGGCTAGGGCTAGGGCCAGGGCAAGGGCTAGGGCTAGGGTTAGGGCTAGGGCTGGGGATAGGGCCAGGGCTACGGGTTAGGGCTAGGGCTAGGGTTAGGGCTAGGGCCAGGGCCAGGAAGGATACTCACTGGTCTTGAACTGCACAGCTTTTGATCTGGGTCGACCACCATGCCATGCAGCCTCTTCCTAATTTTTGAGGCAAAACAAACCACAGAAGCTCTCAGGTGTGTGTGAAGGGAGACGTGTATGTGATCAGGGCCCTTGTCGTGGAGATGGGGACTCACAGGCACCTCGTCTGAAGTCCCTGCCCCTGAGACACTGTGTGACCATCAGCGCCTTAGAACACCCAGTTGTTTGGGGAAAGTAGGACATGGCGTTTCTGACGACAAGGGCTTGGTGGGATGCCCACACTCAATATCGTTTTGAACCCACAACTCCGCACTAGCGGTCATTTCCCAGCGATGTGGCGGTAAGGATGTCGATGATTACTTAGCGTCTTTAAATGATTTCAATTTGGATCGTGTCAGAATATGAACATTTCATCAGCCACAGAAGCTCTTCACGGATGGCCTTAGATGCCAAAGAGTGGAGAAAAGGAAGGACATTAATGGGAATATCGGCCCGTCAGTTGGAAGCGTATTCCTGCTGCTACGTGAATCTCTCCCGGGCACATTTCCCCATCTTTGCCAATTCAGCCCGTGGAGCTCGTGTCTGTTCCCAGAGGGCCACTCTCTTTCCCAACCTGACTCCAAGGTGTGTGAGCAGTGAAATGAGGACAGGCGCGGCCAGGTACCATGCCATCCTGTCGGGTCACGTCCCCTGTGAAACGCCAGTGTAGAACACGACCACACAAGGACCTCTAGAAAAGAAGACAGTTTCGTTTTTATGCCCCTCATCATTGCTCTTCTTCCTGGCCTCGGGGCTCCCTTTTTTACTCAGTAAAGTGAAGAAAATGCATTTCTTCACTATTCTGCTGAAATGCATCATAATAGGCGAACATGTGTGTGTGAGTGGGACAGTGGAGGGAAATTAAACAGAAATCAACTTTTGCCTTCTTTCTTTAAAAATGCCTTTACAATCTTTTTTTTTCTTAAAGTGGAACATTTTACAACATTGTAGGTAATGGGGAAATATTAGCATTTTTTATATCAGCACTGTGTTTTCAGCATACATAACAGAAATAAACTTCACGAATCCTTACGTGTGGCATTTAATCACATTTTGTACATGGCCGCATCTGCGCTATGAACATTCTGGTCACAGTGTAATTCTTCGCAGGTCCCCCAAGGCCGCCTTGTACCACCTGGAAGTCCCCGACGTTCTCACAGGCTGGTTGAGCTTTGTGTAACCTGGCGCCAACAAGGTCGCACAGTAGGTCCTTCTTTGTTTTGCTCACTCATTCTCTCTGTCTTTTTTTTTTTTTTAAACTCATCATTTCATCTATGGGATCCTTTCGTGTTGTTCCCTGCTGTGCTAGCTCATTCTAATTTCAGCATCACTTGTTAATACTTTTTCTAAAACTCCACTGTAATTTTTGCATCCGTGTACTGTGTGTGGATGGACATTTGGGGAATTCTAACTTTTGGCTCTTGTGAATAAAGCCACAGGGACCTCCCTCGGCAATATTTTTTATCCTCACCCAAGGACTTGCTTATTGGTCTTAGAGAGAGGGTAAGGGAGGGAGGGGGAGAGAGAGAGAGAGAGAGAAACATGCATGTGTGAGAGAAACATCAATTGGTTGCCTCTTGCACACTCCCAACCCAGCCATGTGCCCTGACTGGGGGTAGAACCTATAACCTTTCAGTGCTGAAGACAGCATTGCAACCCACTGGGCCACACCAGCCAGGGCTGCCCATGGCACTTTTATTGGAGAAATGTATCCATTGTCTTAAGCACAAGCCTAGGAATAAAACACACACCCATTTGTGGGGCAGGTATTCATCTGGCTTCAGGTGACGCAGCCAAGCAGCCCCTCAGAGCGGCCGAGCCGGCTGACACACCCCCTCCCCACAGACTCAATTTCTGCAGCTTCGCAGCCATGGGGAAACTTGGGGTTGTCACTGTTGTTGTTTTTTTTTTTTAAATAATTTCATGCATTCTGGTAGCTGGGTGGTGCGCGTGCTGGCGTCCTGCTGTGCTTTCCTGGTGAGTAATGATGTTGAGGAAACTCGCGTAAGCTGGTGGGCCGTTCGGAATCCTCACGTGGGTGGTGCCCGTTGAAGGGCCTGAAAAGCGTCATCCCGTCGACTCCTGGCACCGCCGTAGGACTTCTTTGTGTCTTCCTTTGCTCTGGAAGCTGGTTCTGTCGGGACGGTCCCGTCCCGTTCTCTGTGCTGCACTGCCACTCTCCGACTCCTGCGTGCTCGTGAACCAAAGTCCTTCGTTGGGATGAAAAAAATCAACAGGTCTTCTCTTTTATGCCCAGGGTTTTCTGAGTGCTGTCGAAAAGTGGTGGCATACCATGAGTTTGTAAATACATTCTCCCATTTTTTTCACATGTTGTCCTAATTGCAATTCACAGATGGTCTGTAATCTATCTCATATGAGTTTAGTTGCGGTCAAGGTAAGGATTCTTCTTTTAAAAATATCGCCATCCCATTGATCCAAAAGGATTGACTTAATGGATAGTCTTGTCCCCAGTGAATTGCTGGGCCCCTTTTCCTGAATCAGTTCCCTGTGTAAATGGCTCATCCTCCCAATGTGGCTGTGTCCACAGGTTTTTGTCTACTCTTGTCCTTGTTTGTACTGTTCTTTCTTGCTTCGTGTCTTTTACAGGCACTGTGTTCCGGAGCTGGTGATGACTGCGTATCTGGAAATCTGGTCAACTCAGTCCGCGGCATGTACCCTTAGAAATGACCAGGGCTCGTCTGCACCCTCGCTTTTCCCAGGCAAGTATGAGAAGCCCGCTTCTCGGTTGCCACAAAAGAAAAACCTCATGGAACATGGATACGAATTTCACGGAACCTCTAAATCAACCTGGCGAGAATGCATACGTTAGACAGACTCATGCCTCAGTCTGTAAACGTGATCCATTTCCCTGTTTAGGTCTTCTTCGAATTCTCGCAGCCTTGCTTGTCATTTCCTATGTAAGGATTTCGCGTTATTCGATCATGCCTCGGTATTCAGGGCCTTTTTTCCCCTGTTGCATGTTACCTGTTGGTGTGCCTCCTTGCACGTCAAGCTTTAGTTCCCTTTTGTCACATCTCTCCCAGCCTTTGCTGACCCAGGGAAGAACTGTTTGCCGGCCCTGCGGGCAAGCCAACAACAGCTGCAGGAATGTTTGAGCTCTGCTCCCCCTGCACAAGCATTTATCCAGATACGGAGACAGCGTCCTGCATGCGTCTGCTTTTCTGTGCTCTCTTGGTTTTGCAAGTGCCACAGACATGGTATTTCTCAGTGAGCTTTCCTCACGCCCCCCATATGCCTGCTGAGCTCGCATGCTCCGACCACACTCCACCGCGCCTCAGTCCTCATCAAGCATAGGTGTCATCCCTGCATCTTCTCATCGGACCTTCATGGCGTCTGCATATTCCCCTCCGCCTGGGCTCCTCTGTCCAGCTGCATCTCTGTTTTCTCCCCTACGCACACTTCACACACCGACTCACACCGTCCACCATAACGGGCTGAGCTGCCAGCTCCGTGCGGCGGTTTGGTGCTCCTGCGTCTCCCTCCGCACCTGTCTCTTCCCGGTGCGTCATCCGGAAAGTATAGATTGTAATTCGGTTTAGATAAGGTGTGTGATGAAGTCTGAACCACTTATAGGCAGGCGCTTCGTTGAGATCAGGTGATACCGTGCCTTGTGAAAGCTGGCATTACACGCGATTCAGTGCACGCCGTGGACCGCTCACTGCGGATGCCCCCAGACGTCTGACGTCGTTCAGTCCAACTGTATGTCCCCATCAGCACCCTGCGCGGTCTCTGGCTGACACTTAATACGTTGAGTTAAATGTAACATTAGCAAATGCAAATGCAAACGCGCAACGCACGGTGCTGTATTTTCTGAGTTTTTTTCCCCCGCCGTGGGATCCCGAGAAAACCTTTTGAAGAGGTAAAACAAAAAGTAGGCAAAACTCCCTTCTGCTCTGGCTAGACTATCATTAAAGAATTCTGAGCCTTCCATTTTTTTAAAGCATATAATTTATGTGCATTATAAAACAACTCTTTGTTTTCACAAGTCAACATTCCTAATGCGAGCTGTCAAAGTGCCTTCTCAGAAACCGCTTTGATGAACGTGCCAGCCCAGTCTGGTTTTTTTTTTTTTTTTTTTTTTAAGGGGAAGAAAAGAAAGAAAGGAAAAAAAAACAACTTTTGCAGCAGCAAAAGAAAAAAGTAAATAGAGCAGGTCTAGACTTTGCTACATATTTTTTACATCCAAGGTTGCAAATAATTTGGCTGAACATGCTCGTGAGGCAGGATCTGCCTCCCAATTTGCAATTCAAAAGCTCTGTTTCTCTTTTCTAAGAGATACTTAGCGCCGATTTTAGCATCTGCCCGAAGTAGCCACCCATGAACAGGTCCCGAGCGTGCACAGACTTGGTGTGATTTTCAGCGTACAGCGCAGAAGGCAGCCCTCAGCTGGCACCGCGGGGCCCGGCCCTCGGAGGTACCACGGGAGTGCCTGGTTCCCGCATGGCCCCCGCAGGGCCGCACCCACAGACCCAGCGCTGGGTCTCGGCGAGTTTTGAAATGTCCGTTCTGTATTCGGGGTTGGTACAGCTCATACCACCGAGTCACGCTTCCTAGGCCACTTAAAACAAGTCTTAGCACCCCTCCCCCACCGGAGGTGGTGGGGTTTTCTGTGCAAACGTGGAAAAATAGGGCAGCAGGGAGACCCGAGGGCTGTCTCTGTCCTAACAGGAGGTTTCGATGCATTGAAGCTTAACCTTACAGAAAAAGCTGCCTCGTCTGCCCTGGCCGGTTGGCTCAATGGGTCGGAGAGAAGGTTGTGGGTTCAGTTCCCGGTCAGGGCTCGTACCTAGGTTGTGGGTTCGATCCCCAGTCAGGCTGCGTGCGGGAGCCAACCCATCGATGCTTCTCTCTCTCTCTCTCTCTCTGTCTCCCTCCCAAATTCAAAAGAACAACATATCCTCGGACGAGGATGAGTGGGCGGGTCTGTGGTTGGGGATTCATTGGGAATGGAGTCATAGCTGCTGTTTCCTTGGACAGAAGGTGAAAGTGACGTTTATGAAAGAAGACGGCAAACTTTGGACGTAACAGAATGTCAAACAAAGAGTAAAGGAAGGGGATCCGTGGGTTTTTGTTGTGGGGACAAGGTTCGTCCCGGCGACGTTTCCCAGCGAATGGCCGGGTACCGGTGTCGAGGAGACGTTTTCTTTCTCCCTCCTGTTTTCACCAGGAAGACAGCGTGCCCTGGCAGGAGGTGCTGGGATTTGCAAAGCGTCCACAGGAAATGGGCATGGGCAGAGGAAGAGGCTGGGACCCCGGCCGGCGGACGGAACCGGAGCCCCGGCCTGTCCCCTGGGAGCCCACAGAGGACATGCTGCCAGGCACGTCCTCAGCGTGGGGATGCTTCGATCCCCCTTGGTCACCTTCAGTGTCTCCCAGTCTCCGCAGAAGAACTGCAGACACGTTCCTTGGAGGGGGCAGCCTTCTCACAGTGCTGGGGGCGAGGGGGCAGAAAGAGTCTCACTTTCAAGACCACAGGGGCTGGCCAAAGCTGCTGTCCCCTGGTGCTGGGCTGGTGCACAGACTCCAGATCAGCCTGCCCAGCCTGCCACAGCTGCCTCTCGGGCCTGCAAGGTCAAGTTCACATCCCCCCGGGGTGTCAGCGGGCACGTCCTGCCCCCACGCAGGACACCAGCCCCTCTTTGGATCCTCGACCTTCAGCCCGCAATGGCCCCAGCGTCACCAGAGCCCATCAGAACATCCCCAACCAGGCCCTGGGGCCACCCGCCCTTCCCAGAAAGTTACTCTGCACACATTCCCGCCACCCCCCACCGGGAGGCGCGGGAGCCCAGGAGGCAGGTCCGGTCTGGCGTGCCTGTAACTGGGTGACTCACAGCCCTGCCTCTGTGGAATGTGGATCTCCTTTGAAGAGGGTGTTGTTTTGCTCTGTGCAGATATGGAATGCCTGCTGATTCAAGGTGTTGGATCGTCGAGGGGTTGTCTCGGTGCAGCTGTGTGTCCAGAGGGAGCGGCTGTTTCTGCAGGTGCAGATGGCGGAGGGACAGGCAGGGACGTAGGTCTCCGGCCAGGACCCTTTGTGGTTATTAAGCAGGAATGGCCCATATGTTGACATCTTGGAGAGCCACCTGGTGTCACCCAGTGTCGCTGAACAGCACCCAGCAATGGAAAGGAGCTTTTCACTCAAACGTTGGGTAATCGCTGCTCGACTGAATGAGCAGAAATGCGTGAAAGTGTGCGCACACTCATGTCCTGATGAGATCACACTGTTCCGTGTGGCGGGACAGAGGTGTCCCCTCGGCACCCCCGACCGTGAGCGGGACACGGGGCTCAGAGCAGGAATGCACGGCCGTGGGGTGCAGCATCCCTGTCCCCCTCAGACTTGGTGGGATTCAGTTCTGGGGACACAGACCTGTTCCCAGGGGCACGTGCAGGTGACGGTAGCCCACCCGTGACAAGGCGCTGGCACCGAGGACTCCCCACACTGATAGAAGAGGATCAGCTCTGACAGCCCCTCCCCCTGTGCAAACCGGCGGGACCTGCGGGAGCGTGAGGCTCCCACTCTCTCAGGGCCTCGTCCTGCCCCGTCGTAGGGGGCCCATCCTTCCACGTAGGTGCAAGCTCCCAGGGCCGGGGCCACGGTTTTGGTTTTTTAATCCCCACTGAGGATGTGTCCATCGATTTCACAGAGGGAGGAAGGGAGAAACAGAGAAACCTCGATATGAGAGAGAAACAGTGACCGTTTGCCTCCTGCACGTGCCCCAACCAGGAATCAAACGACAGCCCAGGTATGTGCCTGACCGGGAATGGAACCCACAACCGTTCGGTGCACAGGATGACGCTCCAACCCACTGAGCCTCCCGGCCAGGACAGCTCTGTTTTTTTCTCTACGGTCCACATGTCTAATATCCATAGACCCTCCTTTAGTACCTACTGATATATATTCTTCTTTTCTTTGTTTTACTTTATCTAGGCTTAACAGTTTGCTTGCAAGGGACCCCTCATTTGAGGAAATTGGGAAAATTGTGACTTGCTGCACACACATCCGAGTCATAATCCCCATGGTGGCAGGTGGCCAGGTAAGGTCCCAGTTACTCATTCCTTCGAACATGCGCACGTGTGACTTGGGCCCACTGTCCCTTAGACGTGACCTATAACCTCAGGGGTGGCTGGACATCTCAATGGCAAGCAACTTTCGCTGGCGAAGTTAACTGTGGACACAGCACTCCAACAGAGCTCCGTGGAAATTCCTTCCCCGGGACTCCGAGGGAAACCAGGAGGGGGTGCTTCTGGGTGCGGAGGGAATGCGGGGCCCTGATCCGGTTCCGCAGATGGGGTTCGAGGGTGGGCCGCCTCGGTCAAGTGGGGCTAATGTTTATCTTCTCCCAGCTATGCTGGCCTGCATACCTCACATAGTCCCTCGTAATTAGTATTTGCAACATGCTTTAACTTCCTAAGATTCCTGCACAGCCCAGAAGTGTGGCGAAGGACAGCTTGAATGTAGCCAGTGCGAAGGGAGGGCTTTGCCAATCGGCAGCAGGGGGGCGGGGGGGCGGGGGCAGCACTGCAAGGTTTAGCCCCAAACAGCACACGTCCCAGGTGATTGGGAAGCTTCTGTGATCATCACTACAGCCATTTGGTCGGCATCTCAGGACCCAGTCACATTCCAGGGGTCCCGCACCCTCACATGAAAAAGGATTAAAAAAGACTACCTTCGACGTTGCTCCCCGTGGATAATCCGTGATTTATCTGCGGACAGTGAGAAATCCAAAACCCTATCTGCTTCAGAATAGAAAGCACTCATTCTAATTAAACAATCCATTTCTCCTTCCAAACCCCGTGGTTTCCCGGGGTTGGGGGGGGGGGGGAACAGGCTGAATTTCTGCTAGAATACAAAGATGTAAAGAGGCCCTTTTTTAAATTGTTCCATTTTAAAAGATTCATTTCCCAAGTGTTTGGAGATAAGCAGTCCTATTATATAAGTAAATACAGGTCCTCAAACACTATTATTTTATCTTGCATATTGTAGCACCTCGAAAGATGATTCATATAAGATTAGCTATGGGCTTAAGTAAATATTCACAATGAGCCATGCATTAATTTGCAGATCTGTAGCAAATTCCCCAAGTTGTTTCAATTACTAATCAAACAGAGACCAAACACTTATGTATTTATGCCTCGGAAAAATTCTCTGTGAGACTCTGGGGAGGGAGTTGCGGGGAATGTTCAAGTTCCAGGGGACTGTGTATACAATGATTTCATCGGAATTCGGTTTGGTTTGTCGCCGCAGCAAACTATGGTGATGGAGATCCCAGCATCCAACAGTAAGGCTGGGACAACGCTTGTATTCTCGTCTCGTGTGGGTAGCATCAGCCGCCCAGAGACGCCCGTAAAACTGGATTACAGCAGACCATCCATTTGTGCCCTGTTTTAATGAGTTTTTCTGTGTTGTTTGTTCATGCATTTTGTTTCAATTTCCCATATTAGGGACATCGTGTGGTACTTGTGTACCTGCGCTCGATTTATTTCACTGAGCGTAACACCCTCAAAGTCCATCCATGTTGCCGTGAGTGGCCAGAGTTCCTTCTTCCTTGTGGATGAGTAGTATCCCCTTGTCTGCATGTACCACACCATCTTTATGTGTCTGTCTATCTGTGGACACTCGGGTTGCTTCCACGTCTTGGCTATCGTCAATAATGCTACAGCGCACGTATTGCTGGTTGCCAAACGGGAAAGAACGGGGGGATGGGTGGGAAAGGCGAAGGGGTGGAGAAGTACAAATGCACAGCTACACAATAGTCACGGAACGTGAGGTCCAGCACAGGGGACGTGGTCCATAATATCGTCATACCAGTGTATGGCGCCCGGTGGGCACTAGAATTACCAGGTGACCCCCTTCTTAAGGTGAATAAACATCTAATCCCCGCGCTGCACACCTGCGACTAACATAATGTCGGATGTCAACTGTAATTGAAAAACAGATCGGAAACAAAAAAGAAAAAACAAAGCAGCGGGTTATAGGCAAATATACATGATTTACTTGACTGTATTTTATGTATGTGTAGCGTGTATACATCATTTATGTCAGATATGATCTCACCTCTCCATACATATACAATTTTATTCCTGGTGAGCAGAGAAATAGACAGTATGGAAGACCAGTGATTTCGCAGAGGCGAGCCAACGATTCTGAGAGGCCAAGTGCATTTTTGTCTCCCACACCTTGCTGGAAAGTCAGCACCACCCCCCCCCCCAATGTGGGTAACGGACATTAGTGTGCCTGCGAAGGTCACATTTCCTGTAATTCTGGAATGGTGCTGCCACTGTCAAATTCCAGGCCACATCAAGGACGACGTTTTCCAGACTGTGGTCGGTGCTGTCACATCCCGGCACTTCCAACAGGAGTTCACGGGGAATAAAACACACACAGGTTTAGAGAAAGCAGGTTCTCACGTGTCCAAACCAATGGCAAGACTTGGTATAAAGCTAGAGAAGGGAGCTGGCTAGCAGTCACTGCTGAAATTCTGACCTCCGAATACCAGTCTCCAAAAAACTAAAAGAAAGCTTCAAAGTCCTGGCTCAGTTCAGTCCCTGGAGAGGCAGAAATGGCCCCTTACCAGTGAGAAGTGATTATTCTGGTTATTCCAAGGACTGGGACATTTAAATTATTGTTCAGAAAGGTAGATGTTAAGGACCTACCTAGCGCTTTGTTTCCAATGTATGAAGCCATCTCGTTTTGAAATTATGAATGTTGTCAGGGACAAAAACTGTTCTAGATACAATAACGTTTGACTGGTGACCAAAATAGAAATGAATCCTCTTTTCTGCGTGTTTTCATTTTGTCTCCAAGCCTCCTTCGTATTCTCCATCCACTCCTAGCACTTCCAGTCGGTCCAAAGGATGAGAGCTAGAGCTATGCGGAATGTAACACTATGTTACTGTGTCAGTCTGTCCAGGATGCTGTTTTTGTAAACAACGGGCATTTGTTTCTCGCAGTTCTGCAGGCTGCAAGTCCAAGATCAAGGTACCAAAGATACAGCGTCTGGTGAGAACCCGCCTCCTGGTCCATAGATGGACCCCCACGTCCTCACAAGCTGGCAGGGATGAGGGGGCTGCCCGGGGCCTCCTTCACAAGGGCACTGACCCGGTTTCTAGGGGCCCTAGCCTTATGACTCATCTCCACCCCCCCAAGGAGGCGTATCTGTTGTTACATTGTTGTTCTTTCTGATTCACGTGGCTATCCTACAAGACAGACACAACATGGGCAGTCAGTGTGAACTCAAAAGTTACCGATTTTGAAAGTGGGAGTTACTGTAAGTTAATTAATTACCCACCAGGTACACAGTTCAGAACAGTTTGGAGTGCTGGAGAAAATCAGCACTAGGAGACAAAATAAACGTGCTCCCTCCCTTTTGTATTTCAAATTATGAATAATACCGTGGGCAGACATTCATTTAAACAAAAAGTATAGGAATGTGCAACTTCAGAAGCTAAGACTATTGGCTCCTCGAAGTGAGAGACGCACGGGCACCTCTGCATACAGGGACTTTAAAGAGTGTGTGGTCCGTTGTGGGAAAAAACATTGCTTAAGTTATTTCCTCAACATGAAGAGTAGCGGCTGTTTTAAACAGTTACCATTCACTCATTCCCTTATGCATTTTACAGGGAATGCCTCCGAAACATGTACTGTGTGCCCAGGGTTGGGCAAAGCACTGGAACAAATAAGTCAGCAAAAACAAACTCCAAACACATGTCTGCCTCCGGGAATGCATTGTCTCTCGGTGAAGACCAATGGTAAGCAAATGATATAAAAATGTGAATTCTGTGTCTTTTCCCTGAGTTGAAGGAGTAAACTCATGTGACAGACACTTGGGACTCAATGACTCACATGCTATGGGAGTAACACTCACTGGAGTTGAGATCAGGAGTTACGTGACAATTTCAATGTCAAGGCGAAGTCGGGTGAGCCCATTCGGTAACCACGCAGTGAAGATAGCACAGTTCTGATGTGGCTGAACACACGGCGCTAACCCCGGGCCAGAGGCCTTGGTCACCAGCTCCAAGTTCAGCTAACTTCCCTCCCCTCCCGGCCCACTTTCCCTCCCAACCCACTTCATTTAGGAAAAGGCTTACCACGTTTTATCAAGTTGCAACTTCTCTGACTTAAGTTTGGCAATTTTCATTTGATTTCCTTCTGTGTAGATTTAATTCTTCTGTGTGTTTACCACTTGATGAAAATAAATCATTATTTGCTCCAAGTCCATTAACCAAATCCTTTAAATAATTCTCTACACCGTTTTCTGTCATTTAAATACATGCTGTTAAAGTAGCAGAGGAAAACATGTCCTTCCGAGAGAAATCACAGCTGAGAATGAACCTGACGTCCTCAAACACATTTGAGAACGCTGAAATACGTGTCATAGCCACTTTTTTCTCCCGATAAGAACAAAGACACAATTATCTAGAGATTTATTAGCACAACATGCTTTTGTGGTGAAATGGCCAACAAGTCTAACCTTTGAGATTTATTTTAAAAAAACACACACACAGGAAAAGAAACTGTCCAGTCAACCTTTGACACGTTAGAGCATTTTTTAAACAAAGAACATGCCACACCAGAGACTCAGTCACTGATGTACACGTGAGATGATTCAGCGTTCTTCAACGAAAGGGTGTTTAGTTCTACTTTATCAATGAAAATAAATCTGAATTGTAACAACTGGCCTTCTGAAGCACAAAATGCATACTTGTGCCTTCCATCCTTAGAGCATATAAATGGTGAGCGCAGCTGAACTTGGGGTGGAAGCAGACACATCCGCCTGTTCCTCTCACACACTGTTCAGCCACAGTGAGTGGCTTGAGAGGAGAGAATGCAGAGAAAGCACGAGCCTCGTTTTCCTGTTTCCAGCGGACATTTTCCACGCAGGTGATGATTTCTTGCTGCGCTGGAATCCTACGGCCAGCTAACTCCCAGCCTGCACACAGGAAGGCAACCATCTCCTTGGTATTTATTCTCAGGCAGACTGCGCCCCTGGGCAGAGACAGCACCATCACATTGAAAACGAGCAGTCTCAGAGCGTCGTGTGAGGGGCAGACTCTGGATGAAATGACGTTTATTTTGAGGCCTGGAGAAACTGGCTGGAGTCCTCTTCCAGGAAGCTGGTCGGTTTCCAGTGGAGAGGAAATAAAAGGAAATGCAACGTCGTTGGGCAAGCGCCGGGAAAGCACGAAGCAGCAGCCGCAGCAGCAGCAGCAGCGTGCCTGGGGGGGTGACATTCGTGCCTACGGAGTGCTGGGACGGTCAAGGCAGGAACTGGAGATGTCTGCTCCCGGGCGTCTGCACGCAACGGGAGGCCGCAGGCACTCGCTGATGGCCTCACCTGCGTTTGTGCTGTTGATGCCCGCGTGCCTTCCAGAGCGAACGCGGGCGCGTGTGCCCCCGGGCAGGTTCGACACTTCCTCTCAGGCAAAAAGAAAAGCGCAGCAGGCAGATGTACAGGCGACTGGCGTCCTCACCCCCTGCCAGCGCCAGCTCCGAAGCATGTCGACAACTTCAGCGAGTTGGTGTTGACGCAGATTAAGGCCTAGCTTTGCTGTGCTTTATGCCATCAAGCCTCAGGCATTGGAGCACCGCCCGCCTGCAGCTCCTCAGCGGGGGGAGTTACTACACAAAAACGTGTGGGCAGCGCTCCCTCCGGCAGACCTCCCACGTCGACGGCACCGTTCTCTCCGCCTCCCTTTAAACTTGCGCCTCCACTGATGGTGGGGGCTCCCGGCTCCCGGCTCCCTCTCGGGGCACCACGCACAGCAGAGACTAATCATTGCCAGGAGGCTATTGCACCAAGCAATTTCCACTGGGAAAATGGAGCGTTGGCAATAGGGTCCGGGCCATGGACAGCTTGCAAGAAACATTCACTGGGGTACCAGCTGCCGGACGTGAGATCCTTTCACGCTGCAGGCAGCTGGGGGATGACACGGAGCTAGAGAGTGTGCATGGTGCGTCATCGCCTGTCTCCTGGGAGAGGACATGGCACTGTCTTCCCCTGGACGGGCCCTGGGGAGCGGGACAGAGCTGGGTGAGGACGCACACACCGAGCTGAGATGCAGGGATCAGAGGGCACGGTTTCTGGAGCTGATGCGTGGTAGTGGGAGCGCCCTGGGCCGCCCACGTGGCCCCGCTGCAAGGCAAGGCACACACGTCAAGCAGAAGAAAGCCTCTGGTATCCGGTTCATCTGTTTTAGTTGGGTTTCGGGCCTTTAAAAAAAAAAAAGAAAAAGACAATTCTGTAATCTTTATAAGTTCGAAAATAACCTAGTCCGTAGGTTTGCCAAGGCTAGGCACGCTGCTGTGTCCACCGGAAAGAGATGGAGAATATTCTCTTGGATACTGGAAAGTCGAACATTCCTCGTAAGGGTGGGCTCATGTCGGAGGAAGGGTTCAACATTCCAACTTTTAAAGCCATTTTCAGTGTTAAATGTGAACAAAGATGAACGTTCCTTTCCTTTTTTAAAAAATTACTGCGAAGCAGAAAACAAAATATTCGGTTTTTTTTAATTAATGAGAAGCGAAAGAAGAGATCAGCTCATAGACGCTCATTTCCCGTCTTCCAGGTTCCCCTTTAGGGGATCCATGCCCTGGGCAGGAGCGAGGACGACGGTTTTAAAGCATCCACCGGGGGCAGGAAGCGTGCCTGGGCGGGGCCCGGCGGGCTTCGGCGGCAGTGACAGAACTCCGTGCGATGCTGCGGTGTGGGCACGTGCTCGAACCCCAGGCACAACGTGCAGCGCCCCCTGGAGCCCTCATGACAGCTGTGGACTCGGGATGCCGCTGACGGACCAGGCGCGTTCTTCCTACGTCACCAATGCGCCATGCGGTGGGGATGCCGATAACGGGGGCGGGCGTATGGGAGACCTCTCCTTCACTGCCTGAGCAGGGCAGCCCGTCCAAGAGCTGCGGCCCTGGGCGCGCGACTAAGGGCTCGCATACCGCCCAGTCCCGGGCCCACAGGGGCGCCTTCCGGTACTTGGCCCCATCACTGTGCTGCGTGCGACGTCACTTTACGACAATTAGGTCGCTTTACGTTATGTTATGTCAAATCACTTTACGTTACTGTTACTTAGGTTACGTTATTACGTTGTGTCACATTAATGAGGTGACTTCATGGTATGATTCATCACGTTCATTGCAGTACGTTCATGATGTCATGTTACTTTATGTTGCGTGAGCCACAGTACAATATGTTACGTGACCTTGTGTTACATGATATTACGTCACTTTATGTTAAGGTTATGTTCCTTTATGTTAATTCGCTCACGTTATATTTGCTAGGTTACCTTACATTAACTAGGTTGCATTACATTCTCTTTAACTGATTAGGTTACTTTATGTTCTGTTACATAATGTTAATTAGAGGAATGTGATGTTTTTACATACTGTTCGTGGGGGTGCAAATTAAAATAGCATCAGTGCAGGGCCGTGAGGGAGAATATAAATTTTAAACATGCATATCTGGGATTAAGCAATGCAAATACTACTTTTCGTAGCTTTCACCACCATCACAGAAGATCCATGTAGAAGAAATTCTTTTCAGCATAGTTTTGTAAAAGTA
>PVKU01006753.1:0-98252 GCA_004027475.1 Anoura caudifer
TCTCTCTCTCTCCTTCTCTCTAAAGGCAATAAAAGAAAATGTCCTCAAATGAGGATAAAAATTTTTTAAGTACTCAATATTATTTTTTTTTCATGTTTCATCTTGCTTGAAATACTACTTTTGTGTCTTTTTATGTGCTCTACATTATGGATATCCTGGAAAATTTAAAGTGTCAAAAACATTAACACTTCAGCTGACACTTCAACTTCTTAATGAAGCCTCCTCGAATCACTATTCATTTTTTTTAGCTTCAAAAGGGTCCCTTCACTGCTAAGTTTATTAATAAATAATAAAATCTGTCCTTGTGGTTTTAACAGGTTTTTTATTGAATTTATTGGGGTGACATTGGTTCACAAAACCATGCATGTGTCAAGTGCAGAACTCAACAAAAGGTCACCTGTGCACTGACTGCATTGTGCACCCATCACTTAAAGCAGAGTCTGTCCCTCCCCACACTTATTTCCTCCTCTGCCCACCTCCACCCAAAAATAGATATATGGCTTAATCCCTTCGCTTTCTTTCATCCAGCCCCTCAACTCCCCTTTCCTCTGACAGCTGTCAGTCTGTTCCATGTGTCAAATCACTATTCTTAAAGAATTTTAGTGCTTCGGTTCTTTGAGAGTAGTGACAATACCTCCTGTCAAAATTTCTAAAAATGTGAATGACTTAAATGCAGTGGAAATTCAAATATTTTTTGAATGAACAATTTAAAACTGAAATGTTGAGTTTGGACATGAGATCAGAAATAAAGATCCCCAATGCACTGATAGAGACCCCATTTATGTTGGGTATGACTCAAATAGACTCTGTAAAAGCAAACCAAGGTCCTAATGTCAGAGAGGTCAAGTGCATAGTAAACACAAAATTTTCTGACTACTTGCTGGGAATTCTCAATTTGGCCTTTTAAACTTTGAGAGCAAAACAAGTACAGGGAATTAGTCTCAGAAATGAAGACCACATAGTCCCTATATTGGGATTCTGCTCTTTCACCAAAGCCTTTTTGTTGTTCTGCAGCGTGAAGCTGTTTATTGAGACTGGGAAACATCATTGACATCTACTGATCTCCAGCTTGAATGATTTGCTAGCATTTGGAACTCCATATTGACATAATTGTGGTGGCCTTCCATCTCATTTTGCATAAGACAGTCTTCATTTACCACACTTTGCTACAGACAAACTACAATGCAGGACTAAGAATTTCATCATATTCTCTTAATAAAATATACTCACAATAGAGTATTATTAATTTTTACTGTATTTTGCTTTCAGTGTTTATTTTTAACTTAATATTTAATTGTGAACACAAAAGAGAAAGACAAGGTACTGTAATATTTTTTAAATTATAGATAAGACCTGTACTTTTATTTTACTAATTAAACTACCAATAGTCTTACCTGTAGTGTTTAAAATTTGAATGCTAGCCACAATACTAGTTCCTTTTCCTATTCCAGAATACCCACTACTTTCAGTTTGGCATGAAACCATCAGACAACAGTAGGAAGGCTCTGTAAAGAAATTAAGGATACCATTAAGTTACCATATGACTCAGCAATCCCTCTTCTGGTTATCTACCTGAAAATTTTGAAAACATTTATTTGCAAAGATATATGCTCTGCTATGTTCATTGCAACATTATTCATGATGGCCAAGACATGGAAACAACCAAAGTGTCCTTTGATAGATGATTGGATAAGGAAGATATGGTACACATATACAATGGAATACCACTCAGCCATAAGAAAAGATAAAAATACTCCCATTTGCAACAACATGGATGGAACTTGAGAACGTCATCCTAAACGAAATAAGTCAGAAAAAGTTGAAAACGGCATGATTCACTCATACGTGGAATATAAAACTGAAAGCAACATGTAAATAAACAAGAACAACAAAATCTCATAGACACAGACGATAGTATGGCATTTACTAGAGGGAAAGGGACTGGGAAAGGTAGGAAAGGATAAAGGGGGTCAAATATATGGTGATGGAAGAAGATTTGACTTTGAGTGGTGGGCACGCAATGCAATACACTGATGATGTATCATAGAATTATATACCTGAAACCTATGTAATCTTATTAACAAATGTCACCCCAATAAATTTAAGAAAAGAACTAAAAAATGAGTAGTTCACATAATAATTAAAATAATCTAATATCCATAAATTCTTTGCAGTTTTTTGTCAAGTAGTATAAAGAAAACTTTCCTGTGGAATATTGATCAAACTGGTAATAATTATTTTTAAGTCAAATGTTACTCTTCTAAAGATATAATTACAAATTTTCTGATGTCATTGATAATAAAAGGTAAAGGTATCTTCTTTGTTTAGACAAAGATTTTAACTGTCTTTTAAAATCTGTGTAAATTCAGAGCCCATTGTGTGCTCTACATTAATTTATCACTTTAAGCTATGCCATTTCTTCTAACAATATAGTCATATTATATATGGTAACACAATTGCAAAAAACTAGTGATGTTGCATTTTCTATCATTTTAATAGAAAGGAATAATTAAGTAGAAATTAAATTATACTCAACTTACACAACTAACTTGAAGCCACATGACTGTCCTTCAAATACTCATTTAATCAGCTTGTGTTTTAATGGCAATAGTTACATGCTTACTGAGAAAGCATAATTAAGAAACACAGCGATGAAATTAGTAAAGGTACTAAAAGAAGCTGTATGGACATTTAGTCTCTCAAGCCACAGACTAGCTGTATTCACTTTGTGTTTTAAGTGCATTTAGGAAATATTTCATGAGCAAATATAGCAATACCAGATGTACTTTGCAAGCTGATTATGAACAGATGGATTTATAATCACACTTGTGTTTAAAAAATAAATAAATAAAAGGTGTTGTTCTGTCATTTAAGGTTTGCATTTATGTCACATGCTTCTTGTTTAGTATTATTAGTGGTGTCGTCCTGTCAGAGTGTATTATATCTTCATTTTTTCCTTGCATCTGTTCGGTAAGTACGATGGCTGATTCTCTTAGCAGGAAGGATAAATTATCCAATTACATTGTTGGGGGTATGATATATTACATAGTCTTAATTGTCTTGTTAACATGATGACATCAGTATAACTTATAGGCAACCATGAAAAATCAACACATACATCTGAAAGCCATGTTAGGTTGCATTCAGTTTATTAAATATCTTACCCATGTAACCTAACATATTTGATACAAACATTCCTTAATGGTGCCTTTATGCTGTATATGATATAGTTTTATTTAACTAAGCTCAAAGATAAAATGCATTCTGGAAGTAATTCTTTATTAAGAGACTATAACTATAATTGTTCTAGACATAGTAAACTAATAAAAACTATTATTAGCCTACACTTAGCCATAATAGAAATAAAAGTGACTACAGCAATAAACATGCTTTTCTGAAGAAAGCAATTAAGCATTATAACTTTTGCTCATACAATACATTTCAGTTTTGTCATTTCCTTAGAATGTAATAAAATATAAGAAAAGGGTTTCAAAGAAATGTCTGACTTGTCTATAAACCCAGCCTGTGTCCTGACATCCTGGCAACATTTGTCAAGGTAATCTAGATCTGAATTTCAGTGATCCAATGGGATTTATCCTATTATCTTAACTGACTAGATTAGGTAATTGACTAGATTGTAAGGAGAGATCTTCATTTATTCAACTAGCATTTTTTCCCAATTACTAAATGACTAAATGTTCTTATGCTAGCCACTAGGGATACAAATACGAGTGGATCATTGTGCATGCCCTCAGGAAAATCACCATCCAGTGGTAAAGCAGGATAAAAATAAATGTGTGTGTGTGTGTGTGTGTGTGTGTGTGAGAGAGAGAGAGAGAGAGAGAGAGAGAGAGAGAGAGAGAGAGAGAACAGAGAGAAAGAGAGAGAATTATTATTATTTAAACAAATAATTAAACTGTAGTTAATTATATTCATTCTAAAGCATTAAAGGGGAAGTTCACTGATGTCTGCCATTTACTTTGTCACGCACCTAAAATAAAATGAATTAATGACAGAGAGAGGGTGGGATGGATGGATGGATAGGTAGGTAGGTAGGTAGATAGATAATACAGTAAAAATTTATTTATTTATTTGTTTATCATTAATTAATCATTATTTTTTTTATTGTTCAAGCACAGTTGTCTCCACTTTCTCCTCACCACCCTCTCCCTACATCCACCCCTACCTCCCACCCTCAATCCTACCCCTCTTTGGCTTTGTCCATGTGTCCTTTATACATGTTCCTTGACAACCCTGCCCCTTCTTTCCCCATTAACCCCTTCCCTTCTGGTTACTGTCAGTTTGTTCTTTATTTCAATGTGTCTGGTTATATTTTGCTTGCTTGTTTGTTTTGCTGATTAGGTTCCACTTATAGGTGAGATTGTATGGTATTTGTCTGTCACCACCTGGCTTATTTCATTTTTGCTCTCTGGTTCCATCCATGCTGTCATGAAGGATAGGAGTTTTTTATTTCTTTCTGCTGCATGGTATTCCATTGTGTAAATGTACCATAGTTTTTTGTTCCATGTATTTACTGTTGGGCACTTAGGTTGCTTCCAGCACTTGGCTATTGTATTTAATGACAGAATCTAGGTGCTGTGTATACAAGTTTTTACTGTAAAATTATTTCAAATTTTTCATATGTTTGATAATTTTTTAAAGAATTTTTCAAGTTTAATGTGAAATTTAAAAAAAAAAACAAATAGAAAGAAGTCCACTTTCTTTAATGTACAAAAATGTATGAGTAGAAACAAAAGCAAGTTAAACATTATCACATGTTTACACCACTATCTAGTTCTTCATATCAACTTTACTATTCAAACATTAGAAAGCAGGTGGCCATTGAGGGGTTGGGAAAGAGATTAAAAAAAAAGCCACTTTTCTACTATGTTTATTCTGTGTTGTGTAGAGCTGTGCTCACAGAGACGGCTTCTTTGACTTCACCACGCAGGAACTCAGTTGTGTATAAAGTTGAACCTGCTCAACAGCTGCGGGAGGCTCAAGATGATGGGTCCCTACCCTGGCGAGTTGTCGTACAGCTCAAACAGCGGTGTGGCCACCAGCTTGTAATTTTTCGGGACAGCAAACAACGCTTTCTCTTGAAATTGAACCAAAAACAGCTTCTTATGTTCCTTCGGTTTTGTAATATGTGCAGGAATATATGGATACTGGGGAGGGTCGAAGTTCGTTCTCCACCAGTTACCAACGCAGTCGTTAATGACCCAGTCTTGCAGGACTCCATCCTGACGGCCTAGTATCTCTGTCATTAAGCGTTTTAGTCCTTCAACTTCATCCTCTCCTGGGTTAAGTTCACCACCAGGTAGTTTGAGGAAAGTCCCCAGCTGCAGCAGTAGCACGTGGGGTAGCCGGTGCTCATGGACAATCAGAGCCCCTTCCACAGTCCTCCTCATTCCAATTTTATCAAATTCCTCCCTCATGCATTGAAACCTGGCTGCAACAGAGCTATCCTTCTCATAGAGGGCCTCTTTTGTGCCAAAAGTATAATCAGTGAGAGGGTACAGGTTAATTGTGAGCTCCAAGGTGAGGGGCCTGGTCTGCTGGATGTACTTGTTGCCAAACTGGTCGACCCCTCAGGGCCAGCCGGTCTGTGAACTATTGGGTGGCACCTCGGACATGCTGGGGAGCACTGGCGGGCAGTGGAAAAAGGAGGCAGGGAGACTTTTCCCGGTGCAGGCCCCAGTCATCTGCATCCCACTCAGCAGCCCCTGCCAGCCATTATCATGGGAGCGCAGGAGGAGCTGATAATTTTTTAATAATAAAATGCTGGAAAGGAAAAGAAAAGTGGATGTTTACAATTGAAATTATGGAGGAAGGAGGGCATTTGTTGGTTATGGCTAGTTTAGGAATAAGAACATGAGAGCAGTTGGCTATTTTAGAGTGAAAATAGGGTTAATAAAGGAAAGTCAAGAAATTGAGAAGCCAGGGCAGGGAGCTGGAGGTTTGTCTACTTGAATCTCTATGGATATCGCAATCATCAAAATTCTGTATTTGTTGTTCTAGAGAAAGTGATACTGAACCAATACTCAAACATTCAAGGAATAAGAGAGTCTGACCTGTGTATAGAATAGAAACAATAATAGCAAGTGACATAGTCTGATGGCAGAAGCTTCAATGATGGAGACTTTTTAGAAGGAATGAACAATGTTTTGGATATGATGGAGAGAATCAAAAAGGGCATCTATTCCAGTTTCAGTGTCAGAGACATGGGGCCATAAGAGAAAAAATAGCCACTACCTATAAAAGCTACATGAAAAATAGCACAACAGCCTTAGCTGACCAGCTCAGGTGGTTAGCGCATTGTCCTGATACACCATGATTGAGGGTTTGATCTTCAGTCAGGGCATGTGCAAGTGTAAACCAGCGAATGCATAAATAAGTGGAACAACAAACCTCTCTCTCTCTCTCTCTCTCAGGAAGGAGGGCATTTGTTGATTGGTAAGGGTGCAATCAAGTCTTGGTTACAACATGAAGGTAAAGGAAATGTTTAAGAAAGAGGTTAAAGATATGAGAAATTTTCATAAGGAAAAATTGCAATGTGCATAGAGTGCACCAACAGAGTTTAGAGAATGAAATTAGGAACAGGGGTAGGAAATGGAGTCAGATAAGATGAAACACAAGCCAAATGGGGATGAGAGTCTTGGGCTTCTGGTGGGGAACGAAATACATAGAAATCAGAGGTGTGATGAGAATAATCCTGGTGGTCTCAGAGACCAACAGAGTGATGAAGTTCTGAATGATGGAAGGGGAGAAGGCTATGTGGGTATCTTGCCAAAAGTATGCAGAAAAAAACAAATATTTATCAGGCAGACAGGAGGGAAAGGGATCTCCAGGCAGTGGAAACAGCCTGAACAAGGGCTCAGAGGTTTGTGACAATAGAATGTTCCAGGGGTCACGAGTACAGTAGTTGAGTATTTGTGGTATATAAAGTGCCAGGATGGGAGTTCTAGTTGTTGAAGCTTCAGGGTGTTATATGACAAGTGGAAAGGGTTTAAAATTATCCTATAAGCACGGGGGAACCATTGAAGACTTGTATGGAGGTTGCAAAGAATACTCTGGATTCAGTATAAAGTTTGGACTGGATGGTATCATTCCAGAAGCAGAAAGGCCAGTTAAGAGGACTGGTCCAAGGGCGGGTGACAGATAGCTAATGCCTGAACTAGAAATAGGGCAGTAGGGATGAAGAAGGATGGAGAGATACAAGCTGCAGAAATTGATGCAAAAAGCCAGACAAAGGGAAAAATTCACAACTTCAGGTTTCTGGGTTGATTATGGAGCCAGTAACTATACAGGAAGTAATGGGAGCTGAGGGGATTTAAAAGTTGAGAGGACTTGAATTAGGGGAAATATAATGAATTGCTCTTGTAACATGTAGTTGAATGCAAATGTATGGTAACAATGTGGGTTATATAATCAGAATGAATGTAGATTGCTAACTAGCTTTTAGCAATTTTGAACACTGAACTAAAATCTGATCACTCTCTCATTATTTACTGCTAGCCCAAACATAACAACACAAGAGTGTAAATTAGGAGGGAAGCATGGAAATCAAGAGAGATTTACAAGATTAACATATTACAAGACATTCTGACTTGAAACAAATGTATAT
Source organism: Anoura caudifer (assembly GCA_004027475.1). NCBI lineage: Eukaryota > Metazoa > Chordata > Mammalia > Chiroptera > Phyllostomidae > Anoura > Anoura caudifer. The sequence continues at coordinate 7,628 of PVKU01006753.1, forward strand.
TCAATAAGTTAATACATGCAAAGAGCTAAAAAAGTGTAGTTCTGATATAGTATCTATTTTTGATTCAGTAATACATTCAAGAGCTATAACATTATAATGAGATTATAATACCACATATTATATACCTCGATGCTGTATGGAGTCAACAAAACTGGAAGCATAGTCTTTGGTTCTTAAAACAGTTACAGAGTTGGATCAAACAAAACTTAATGTATTCCAAATCATATGCTGGCATTAACCTGGGAAATCACATGGCTCCTTTATTCCACAAGCAAGGATGACCTAACTTTTTTTTGACAATAGCACCACAGTGGCACTATTTTGAAAACCACAATATAAAGCCAATGAAGAATAAACTTAAACCCTAATAAATATATTAAATATGTGTGACCATAGAAGACTCCTTGTTAAAGAAAAAATTAAGGATGATTTTATAAATGAATTTTTATTTTTGGTATTATGTTCCAATACACTTAGGACATAATTTTTTTTCAATCAGTGTATTCATGGAGAGATCAGTTTTCATCAAGAATATACAACCATACATTGCAATTGATTTCTACAGTTAAAAATATTAATATATGAAGTTTTCTTATGTTAAATATAACAATGTGAAAATGAAAAATTCACTTCCTGAAAACTGAAAGAAAAATCACCTATCCCAAAGCAAAAAAACATTCCTTTACTTTGTATGGAAGCTCTTGCAAAAACTGTAATTATAAAATAAAATAGAAATTTAGGCTTTTGGTCAAGATAGAGGCCTAGGTAGATATGCTTCCTCTCATTTCACAACCATAAAAAGGAATACAATTAACTTAAAAATAAAAACACCCAGAATTGCCACATAATCACCCAGAAAAACACTCAGAACTGTACCAAATCCAACAACCAAGGATTTAAAGAAGCTATATTCATCCAGAAAGGTAGGAGGGGTGGAGACAGAGAGGACAAGGCATGGTGGTGGTGAGCCAGGGGCTGCAAGGCTGCTGCGGCTGGTGGAATGGGTGGTCCCACATTCTCATGTGGTGAATAACCATCAGCGGGACACCTTGGGAATGAGCGGTCCCAGGCCAGTCAGCAGAGCCCAGGGTTCCAGTGCTGGGAAAAATAAAGTCTCATAACTTCCGGCTGTAAACCCAGTGGGGGCAGAGGATGAAACTGCTGGTTTCTCAGGAGGTTTTTCATCCCAGAGGATGAAACTGCTGGTTTCTCAGGAGGGCCCAGAATGTACATAAACCTACCCACTGTGGGAACCACAACCAGGACAGCAGCTGGGGGGTGCCAGTAGCGCACAGGAAGTAGGTGAAGTGACTGGAAAAGAAGCAAGTTCCAGGCACGCCCCTAGAAGTCAGCTGGCAGCAGCACTGTCCCCTCTTCAACCCCTCCCCCACACGTGGAACCACAAAGCAGCAAAACAGGTTGCCCTGCCCTGGTGAATACCCAAAGCTCTGCCCCATGCAACTTACAGATGCACTGAGACAGGAAATAAAAGTGGCTCTACCTAGTACATAGACACAGGGAGACTGCCAAAAATGAGGAGAATAAGAAATATGGCCCAAATGAAAAACAGAACCCCAGAAAAAGAACTAAGCAATGCAGAGATAGCCAACCTATATCAGATGCGGCATTCAAAACACTAGTGGTCAGAATGTTCAAAGATCTCATTGAATATGGCAAAAGTATAAGGGAAGAAATGAAGGCTATACTAAGAGAAATAAAGAAAAATCCACAGGGAACCAACAGTGAAGGGAAGGAAGCTGGGATTCAAATCAACCATTTGGAACATAAGGAAGAAATAAACACTCAATCAGAACAAAATGAAGAAACAAGAATTCCAAAAAACAAGGAGAGTTTAAGATGACTCTGGGACATCTCCAAAAAGGCCAACATCCAAATCATAGGGATGCCAGAAGGAGAAGAGGAAGAGCAAGAAATCGAAAACTTATTTGAGAAAATAATGAAAGAAAACTTCCCTAATTTGGTGAAGGAGATAGACACACAAGTTCAGGAAGCTCACAGAGTCCCAAACAAGTTGGACCCAAAGAGGTCCACACCAAGACACATCATAATTAAAATCCAAAGGTTAATGATAGAGAATCTTAAAAGCAGCAAGAGAAAAGCAAATAGTTACCTACGAGTTCCCATACTGATTTCTCAAAAGAAACCTTGCAGGCAAGAAGGGACTGGTGAGAAGCATACAAAGTTATGAAAAGCAAGAACCTATAGTCAAGGTTATTCTAACCAACAAAGCTATCATTTAAAATGGAAGAACAGATAAAGTGCTTCCCAGACAGGGTAAAGCTAAAGGAGTTCATCATCACCAAGTCTTTATTATATGAAATGTTAAAGGGTTTTATTTTAAAAACAAAGATCAAAACTATGAGCATTAAAATGACAACAAACTCATAACTATCAACAACTGAATCTAAAAAACAAACTAAGCAAACAACTAGAACAGGAATACAATCATAGATATGGAAATCATTTGGAGGATTAACATCTGGGAAGGAGAAGGGGGAAATGGGAGAAAAGGTACAGGGATTTAGAAGCATAATTGGGTAGGTACAAAGTAGACAGCGAGATGTTAAGAACAGTATGGGCAATGGAGAAGCCAAGGAACTTATATGTATGACCCATGGACATGAGCTAAGGTGGGGGGAGATTGCTGGAGGGAATGGGGTACCAGGTGGAGTGGGGCAAAGGAAAAAGTTGGCACAACTGTAATAGCATAACCAATAAAATATATTTAAAAAAAAAAGAAATCTAAAACTATAGATTTGGGCTTCTTTTTTGACACAAAATAATTGTATGTGGGTGATTAATTATTCTACCATGTTTATGTGTCCATTTCCCCCAGTTCTGTTTAGATACAGTATGCTAGACTGATGGACATAAACATTTAATGCTAGAACACTGTCAAAATTCTAGCTAAAGTTGACATTTGTTAAACTACATCTGTCAGTACTTGGACTTGACACACTATCAGAGGTAAAGCATCCTTACATGAAATACAATTTCTTTTAATACCTTTTTTATAATTTCAAATTATCTAGTTTTGTTCTATCTGTTCAATCTTGTAGATCTCTCCTTACTAATAGAACATTATTATACTAATTTTCCTTGGGTTCTACTAAATTTGCAATTTTGTTTTTTTTTAAATTAATTTAGTTATTAGTGATTATTTTGTTAATGACTAGATATATGCTAAGTAACATATAATCTTCTTTTAGCTATGACCAATATAATAAAACTGAAGCAACTGTAAGAATTCCAACAGCTTCTTTTAATTTACAGTCTGTTTGTAGCATTGCATTAGCACTGCTGAATCTCAGTGTTGAAGATAAAGGTCATTTGTAACATGGAAGGCTGATATTGTCAAGCAATTGTTATCTTTTCAGCTAGGATTTCTGACAAGAGCTTACTATTCATGGTTGCTTAATTTAAGCACTGTTAGACTTAACAGTGCTTTTATCAACTGAGTAGCAAAAGTTAGAGCAATTCCATTTAAAACTTTTATTCTCATAAATATATATACACCATTTATATCAGCATATAATCAAACATACATAATCAACCACCTCCCCAAAATCTAAAACAAGTTAGGTCACCCGAGAATAAATTAAGAACTGAGCACTTCAGTAATTAAAAAATTTCTTTTTCCCTCATCTTTCTCTTCAAATCATGCGTAAATGTTTCAATGAAAATGACCTTCAGTGTTCCCAAATTTTTTAAAACAATTATCTTGGACCCTTTGATTTTACCAACACTGATCTTGATTTTCTCTTCATCTTAGGGCCTATGCAGACTCCAACATACTCTTCTTTATGTCCAGTTTTCATCTAAATCAGTAATCACTTCTTGAACTTAGTAACAGAACTTCATTTCCTTGTTTTTTACCTTTGATGTGGCCTAAAACACAGTTGATTATCCCTCTGGGTATTTCTATTCTAGATCATACACTGGAAATGAAAATACTTGATTCAAAGGGCAGCCTAACTATGGCCTCCACAAACAACTTAATGGGCTGTGAATTTCCACCTCAAAATTCGGAACCTTCCACCTACCCTATTTTTTCCTTAGGATTCTTGCTCTTGTCCTTTATTTTCTCCGGGTGGGGGGGAGGTGGAACATTAAGGAGCAGTAACACTTCAATTTGTCTGAAACAAATATAGGAAAAGAAAGAAGTAGTTGAAGAGCTACTATGTAACTTCTGATAGTTACAGGATATATACTGTGATCCACCTTTACTTATTCCCTGACCAACTCTGATCAACTGAGTAGAATTAAAACCCCAATGACACTGATTTTTCCCCCAAAGTTGGTATTTATCTTCTAAACTGAGCATTTTAAAAAACTCAGAAAACAATGCTAGGAAACCAATTCATTTTTAAAACCAATAAAGGCTATCAAGTTTTTATTCTGCCTCTCCTATATCACTGTACCCTAACATAACCAAGTAATTGAAAAGGCAAAGTTTCTCTTTAGAACAACTCTCAAATGAAGAACAGATGATATACTTAAAGTACCACCAGTTTGGAGCAATTAATAAATTAATGGAGCTAGACAATGATCATAATAGGTACTGATGTCCTAGGAGTCAGATATTCACGCCTTCTCATGGAGGTACACGATATTATCAATGAAACATTTTACAAGGAACAAATCAGAGGAAATGTAGGCATTATGGAACAAATTAAATGACGCCATGGTATTTAGGGGTGATATTAGTGTTTAAAATAACACAGTAGTAGAATAATTTTAAAACAAAATATTCATACATAAAATATATCTTGTTGTATACAAGTTTAATTGACACTGAGAGCATAGAAAATCACCTTAAACAGGTTTACATTGTTTGTTTTCTTTCCGGGATCACAGCCCTGTGCTGCCTGTTGTTCAATGTACAAAAATTATATATGAATTATATGTGAAAGTCCATACACTTAATCCATTTTTCCAGTTGTTTACAGCAGAAAGTGATCCCAGACCCTGTTAGTCTCAAGGCTGGGAGATGAACCACTCTCTCTCTTTTTAAAAACTTGATTTTTAACATTTTGAAACAATACTTTGATAAATCAAAACCTAGGATGCCCTCCAGCTATGGAACACAAAAATATAAGCATCTTTTAATGACAGATACATAGTAAACACAATCATTGTTTAGTATAAAGATGTTGAGAGTGTCTTCTATGACATAATGGTTTCAGAGAGGAGGACCTAGTTGATGTATTTCTCTGTTCTTCACATCTGCATTAATTACACTGCTAAAAACAAGACACATTCTACATTACAGACACTTTAAGCATCAAAATCACTGCATTTATACCTCTATATTAGCACTACAATCTTACAGTTTAATCTTTAGCTCATTTCTAAAATAAGGTACAAGACATTGTGACATCCGTTTATATATTAACCTTGTTTTGGTTCTATCTCATTTTCCTGCCTTTATTTCCCTTTGTTTCATTTTTCTAAAATTATCCTCCAAAGGCAGAATAGTAAGAAGCTAGGAAAATTCCTGGGCAAGTGGAATGGTGAAACAGATAATTAAACAGACAAGATAATTAAACAAGGCCAAGCAAGTTCTTCCAATTCAATTGTAAGAACTATCTTCCCCAACGAAGGACACTTAAGAGCAAATGGTTTATATCTCTCCTCCCTAACCAGACAATACATAGTTTATATTGCTCTTGTTGGGAAGATAGAGAATAGAGACACAACTAATGCCATTTGTGTCTGCCAAACCCAAGGATGAATGAAATCCAGGGAACAAATAACAAAGACCCAATTACAACCAGGCAAAACCAAGATAAAAATGAAACAGTAAAGCAGACCAAAGAACAATTCCAAACTCCCCTATACACTCATTTTGATGCATCAGCATACTAAAAATGCACTTGGAAAGCTAACGAATAGCCTGCTGCATGCCAACCCCCCCCCCCACACACACACACTACATTCTACTTGCAGAAGGGAAACTAAAGCTTTAAGACAAAGGATACCAGTGCAGGCGTGCTGGAGAGCATGCCCATGTCCCTTCTTGGCCATGAACTTTTTAATTCCTCATAAATTCTAAGGGTCCCCACAAGACTTGCAACCAGGGGAGCAGCGGACAGCAGCAGCTAATCCCAGGCTTACCCTGAATTTTGTCTCCAAGTCCCTCTTTTTTTCTGACTTTCTGGTCAGCTAACAGCAGCCCTTCCTTGGCTCATTTTTTCCCTATGTTTCTGGGGAGCCAAAGTGGAGCACCGCTTAGGGGTTCTCCTGTTGCTTCTCCTTCCCTAAGTCAGTCCTTTGTTTCACTGCCCCCAGCTTTAAAATAAACATACTCTCAAAATCACCTGGATTGGTGTTGTGAAATCTTTCCTACGTAAAGTCAAGAACCCATACAATACAGGCCAGGCTTAGGCAGACACAGTCCTAGTCGGTCCCGTCCAGTGACAATACAACACAGTGTTTCTATATTTGTAAAATTCAAAACAGTTCTGCACTATGTGTAATTTCAGACTGTTTTCATTGGTCTTACTTAATTAGATGCAAGGTTTATTTTCACATTAAAAGTCAAGTCTCAGTGTTCAACTCCCTCACTTTCTATTTGTTATGGCTTACAATCGTCCTCAGCCATCAAAGACAGACTTGCCTCTAAATGTTGATTAAAGTGAATCAAAGCCCATCATTATATTGAAAATCATTCTGAATTGTGCTTTAATAATGTTTTTTTAATTTCGTGTTCAATTATTATGGGCTTTGTTGCATAATCTTGAGCCTATCCTGGGTTAATTGGTAAATAAAAGAAATAAATCAGACATATGAAGAAATTTATACTTTATAAAATACATTAGCTTATTAATTATATTTTATAAAATGCATTAGCTTATTAATTATTGATATTCATAAATACATGAAAGACACAAAATTAACATGATTATCATACATTATCAATGTAATTTATACATTCTTATCATAGAGTTGTTGTCAAGCTGCCACCAGTGATTTTGTGTCAAGAGACCTGGATTTCCCTCTATACCTATATGACCTCAAGCACATGTGTTATTCGCAAGACACGAAATCTCATGCATACCATGCCTATCTCAAAAAGTTACAGTCAAGATCAAATAAGATAATGGAAAATAATAACAGTTTAAATTATTGAGAGGTAAATATTCATCAAGAACTCTCTCCACACTGTGTTTTCATTTAATCATCAAAAGTATCCTATGAGGTTGATTATCACTCCCATTTTTGTAAATAAAGAAACATTGTTGCATAGAGTTTACATAATTTGCCTGAGGGCACACAGATATTAAGAGATAGAATTAGCATTTGATATCAGCTAGTCTGATCCCAGAGCCAAAGTTCTTAGTCAAAATGCTAAACTGCAAAGGGTCGGCTCCATCCCTTCAGATTCTGTAAAACTTGGCTATATGACATTAACTAGCTATTTCAAAATTTTAAGATCTAAAATTCCTAGAAACTTTTCCTTAGATTTCCTAGACACATTAATCAACAAACCTAATCAAAGCACTCCATAAGAATTCAAATGAAACTTAAACAAAAATATGTTAGAGAATTGATTTAGTAAACATATTAGCCAAGTGACTTGCCAATTACCTGTCTCCTATACTGTAACTAGTTATACCCTTCAGCATGTTTTATTTATACATAAACATAGAACATTGAATCTTAAATAAATCCATTAATAGTTCAATTAGTTCAATTACATTTATTATTATTTAATGATTCACTTCAAATCAAAAACTGAAACCTGAGGGGTTAATCTTAGATATTAAAGAAATAAAACCTGATAAACCTGTTTTTCTTCTAATTCAGAAAATGGTACCATAATCCATTCATTTAGCCTGTTTTCTTTAATCTTCCAAGTTTCCACTGTACTATGAAATTTGGAGAACAACACTGCCATCCAGGGGATAGAGGTTTGAAAGTGCAGAGACAGAATAACTGGAAAAAAAAATGCAGAAGTTCTCAGGTGGGATTGAAGCACTTAGTTGTGTTACAATCTGTTGGGAGGTGAGTTAGTAACAATAGTTTAAATACCAAAGAATGAAAATATGCTTCAAAAAATACAGGATTTCCAATAACTTTTACTGACTCATTCAAGTAAGAGAAAGATGTAGGATTAAAATCACCTTATTAGTTGTGTTAATGGACAAGTTTCCACCAAACTTTTCTTATTACAAACACTATGTAATGACTGTTCTTGTATATGCATCGTGTATTTGTACCAATATAACTGTAGTATATTTTTCTGGAAGTAGAATTTCTAGTTCAATGCAAGGGTATTTATTTAACTGTACTAAGGGTATTTAATAACTGTACTATTTAGCTGTACTAAGGTAGTATTAACACACAAAAAACTGCACATAATTAAATGGTACATGTTTGATGTATGTATACAATGTGATAGCATGACCAAAATCGAGAAAATGAACCTATCATCACCCCCAAAAGTTTCTTCCTGACCTTTTGTGATTTGACCCTCCCATCATGCATCCTTCCTCCCCTATGTCCTTAGGCAAAGCCACTGACCTATTTTTTGTCTCTACACATTAGTTTGGATTTCCTAGAATTTTACAGTAGAATAATACGAAGAATTATTCTACTGCAATAGAGTAGAATAATACAGTATGTAGTTCTTTTGTCTGAATTCTATCAGCATAATTATTTTAAAATTTGTCCATACTGTAATGTGTACTGTTCTTTTTTATTCTGAGTGGTGGTCCAGTTTGTGTGTGTGCAAGTGTGTCTGTCTCTCTGCGTATATGTCACAGTTTATTCCTTTGTCAGGTGAACGGAAATTTGAGTTGTTTTTATTTTTTGGCTATTACAAATGAAGCCTCTCTGAACATTCATGCACAAGTCTTCATATGGATATGGGTATTCATTTCTTTATTGATCTAGGAGGGGAATGTCTAGATCATATGGCTGATGGACACACAATTTGAGAAACTACCAAACTTCTTCTAAAGTGATTCTACCCTTTTACATTCCCACAAATGATGCATGGGAGGTCCAGTTGCTCCACATCTTCATCAACACTTGGTATAATCGGACCTTTAAATTTAAATTATTCTAATGGACTTGTAATGATATGATATTGTGGTTTTAATTTACATTTTCCTGATGATGATGAACATATTTTCATGTGTTTATTTGCTATCCGCCTATCTTTTGGTGAAGTATCTGTTCAGATCTTTTGCCCATTTTTTTTTATTTGGCTGTTTGCTTCCTTACTGAATTTGGAGAGTTCTTTATGTATTCTAGATAAAAGTCCTTTATAAAATGTGTTATTTGCAAAATTTGCCCCTTCGTTTGCAGCTTCTCTTTTTACTCTCCTAACAATGTACTTTGAAAAGTAGAAGTTTTAACCTTTATTCAATCTAATTTATCAATGTATTTTATAGAGATTCTGTTTTTGTTCTGATATCCAAGAAATGCTTCCCTAACCATAGGTCACAAAACTTTTGACCTATGTTTTATTCTATAAGGTTTTAGTTCTAAGTTTCACATTTAGCTGTATGAACCATTTTAAGTTCCATTTCGTGTGCAATATGGGTCAACATTACTCTCTTTCATATGGGTATCCAATTGTTTCAGCACAATGTTTGAAAAGACCATATCTCCCACTGAACTGTCTTTGCAACTGTTAAAAATAAGTTGTCCATATATGTGTAAGTCTATTTCTCAATTCTATTGTTTGCTAAACATCCATAAGTTTAGCAGTAATCTAGAAATCTATAAACAATTCTTGAAAGTGCAAAATGATAGAAATGGCAGTCATCAGGCATGTTAGATAAAGAAAAGATTTCTTTTGAGATAATTTTCTTTTCTCAAAGAAAGTGAGTGTTATGGATTGAATTGCATCCTGCCAAAATCCATACATGGAAGCTCTGACCTCTAATGTCATGGTATTTGGAAATAAAACATTCAGGTAGGTAATTGAGATGAAATGAGATCATAAGGGTGGAGCCCTAATCCAATAGGAAGAGGAAGAACACACCAGAGAAGTGTCTCTCTGGGGTGCACAATGGCAAGGCCACACGAGGATACAGCAAGAAGGTTGCCTCTGCAAGTCAGGAAGAGAACACTCACCAGAAACATCCCTGATGGCACCTTGATATTGGTCTCCAGCCTTTAGAACTGTTGGAAAATTAATTCCTGTTCCTTAACACCTAGTCTGTGGTATTTTGTTATGACAGGCTGAGTAGAAAAATACAGTGGGATTTGAGCCCTGGGGCAGGGGTCCTAGGCACCAGTGAGGGTCTGTATTAGCTCCACCTGTATTCTTTAGATGAAGGAGTAGCAGATTAAGTACCAAATTAAAAACACATGACAGGTCAATAAACACCATGGAAGAAACTTTTTCCTACTTTTTGAATGAGGGGTTCTGTCTGCATTTTCATTCTGCCCTCGGGCCAGCAGATTGCAACCAGCCCCCGAGTCCTGAAGCGGTAGTTGGCTCCACCTGGGCCACTCTGGGTAAGACACTTGGATTCTTGTGAGGCCACATACGTAAAATATGAATGATAGTTCCTATCCCATTCGATTTCTGTGACTATTTTGGGCAATAATTCATGCAAAGCATGTGTCCCAGCACTTGATTCATATTAACACTCAGTAGTACAGGTACTACGTATTAATCAATATATATCATCTAATTCGGACTCACTCTCGTTTCCTCTGCCTGCAAACTAACACTTCAAAATACCCATTCGCACAGGAGGCAGCAAATGTGCATCCTGGTTTTGCTTTAAACGTTTATTATCTAATTAAACTTTATTACAGGGTACAAGAAAATATGTTCATGCCCAGGTTATAATGTTAGGCTCAAACAAAAAAATGTTGGAACCGTAGAAATCTTCCCTTGTGCTAAATAAATACTTGGAGCAAAACGTGGTGATTCAAGATCTGCTTTTACGAAAGCTGTCTCCACTGGAACATAAAAACCAAGGTCCTTACAATGTAGGCTCAGTCTACAGTGAACATATTCAATAAAAAAGAAAGGGGAGGCATCCTGAAAAACTCCTACACATGGCAACAAACAGTCCGCAGAGTGCCCCGTGGACCACCCGCCCTTGCCTCCTCTCTATAGGAACGCGTAATTCCGTCGCGTAGCACTTTGCTCCGGAAGTTGTTGTCCTACGATTTCGTTCTTCCCTTCAGAGTCAGTATCTTTTTTATTCCTGCATAGGTCAGCTCATATGATTGATGAGTTTTGGGCTGAAGAGGCCGCCGTTGAGGGGGCGTGGCGACGCAGACGCCGTACGGGAAACGCAGTTCACGTGCCAGCAGTCTCGGATCCTCTTCCAACATCTGCCATGGCTCAACCTAAGACTCTGAACCTTAATAACGAGGTGAGCACAGAGATCTGGGAACCTATGGGGCTGACAGATGTTCAATGCCCCCGAAAGCGGTCTTCTGCGTCAGTCTGAAGGGCGCGTGGTCTGGCAGGGGTGAGGGTAGGGACTGTGGCTGACGGAGCTTGTTGGTGGGCCCAGGCTGTGTTCCGGGACGCGGAGCCTGGCAGCGGGAACACCCCTTCACGCTTTCTAGGTAACTGAAGCAAGAGACTTGCCCCTGGATGTCAGACTTCAGGAATTTGTATCTGTGGGACTTTGGGGAGTTTATTTCATATGTATATTTTGTGTCCTCGTCTGTTAAACGAAACTCGTGATAGTATAGTAGTGCCTGTGAGAATTAAATTAACTGGCATATGTGAAGTGTTTGCACAGTGCCCAGCAGTTAATAAACTCTCTATAATTCCTGCCTTAGGTAGCTTCTGCTACGAAATTTCTAATCTGGAAAGAGCTTATGTATTTTATGAGGATATACGCCTCCAGCATCTCATATTTTCTCCCACCTACTGTTATATTGCTTTGCTTCTATTTACAGCTCAGCTTTGAGTTGTTTATACTTGCTGTCCTCAATTCTCTCGTTCTCTTAAATCCAGTCTTTCTAAACATTTGCCCTCATCACCTACACCATTACATGCTGATGTCACCAGGCTACCATTTTCGCCACCATTCTATTTCCACTTTCTGCTTCTATTCAAGGGAGTCATAAGTCATCTGAAGGCTGAAATTAAGCTGGAAAAGCAAGGATCAAATGAGGATCTCACAGCTACAGCGAAGGAAGTTCTTTATCCTCTTTATTCAGTGAATATGTGTGTCTACTATAAGCAACTCACTGTTTATATTACAGTTGTGTAAGACATATTTTCTATTTTCAGGCAACCTGTACTTAGGTAAGTCAGTCAGGCAGCACTCACCTATGATGCAGAATAATGCCCAGAAAACTAGTAATGCAGAAAAGTTTCCAAAGAAGGCAAAATGAAGTTGATGCAGTATTTGTTCTTGGTGTTTAAAGGTTATGCGGGAATTTCAGTCAGTGATTCATTGAAGGGAAAGAAGGCACTCCAGGCAGGTGGACCAGTATAAGCATGGAAGGGAAGTAGGAAACTACTCAGTTGGTATAGAAATAGCTAGCTCTCCATTGATGATTTGTGGGACGAAGAAGGAAATGAAAACGAAATATATTACTTTCTGCTAGGATACAAGCCGGGATTCCTGCTTGTCAGTGGAATACAGGATTTATTGGAGAGGGAAATTCCCAAGCTATTTAGCATATATTCATAAACATATGTCAAGCTTGTGCTAGTTCCAGGAAAGTTTTTTGGCTTTTTTTGCGTTAGGTTACCTATGGGGGTATAAAAGACCTTAATTGGAGTGATGTCCCTGGACTTCACCGGAAATACTAGTGAGTTCCTGTTCAATTTTGTCATTACTCTGACAGTAGTGACATGTACCACTCCTAATTTAATCACTTTCTTTTACCACTTAGCTCATTTCCAGGCCTATTCAAAATAGTTAAAATTTGACCTTGAGGAAATCTTCAGTAATTCACCTCAGTTTGGGCTCAGTGTCTGTCTATTCTTTATGCAGACAGAGTGCTTTCTACTATGAAAATACTTGTTTACCTGTTTCTCTCTTTTTGTGTGTATGTCTTTCAACTAAAATGTGTGTGCTCTATAAATGTTTGCTGGATGACTAAATGAACTTATCAAATTAGGAAGTTTACATGTCTCATGCTCAAGTAGATCTTTCATGTTCTACTATGAGGGTGGGAAAGAAAATGGAATGATGGAAGGAATTGTAATTTTAAATTAATGAGAGAAAAACTGCAAAGGGAAAAACATACAGATTTGTGTACATAAAATTTAAAAAACATTCCAAAAGAAAAAAAGACAAAATCAATTATGAAAAGAACTAAGGCAAATATGACAGGTAAATGGCTAATGTCATTACTGTAAAATAGCTCATGGAAATTTAAGAGAAACCATCTTACAGAAAATTGGTAAAAGAAATTAACTGACAACTTCTGCAAGGAAGAAATGTATCTGAAAAAGAGTTCAAATTCACTGTTATCTTTCAGATCTTTTTTATTATTTTTCATCACCTCCCCTGTCCTAGTACAATTTGTATTTCCCTCCAGCACTGCTGTACTTGTCTCCCAGCTACTTAAACATGGTTCTTCTCACCCTCCAGTCTCATCTCCACACTGCAGCTGGCATGCTTCTTCAGAATACACATCTAATCATGTGACTGACTACCTTGCTTAAAACCTATTTGGTGGCTTTCCATTGCTTTTTGGTAAAGACCTATCTAAATAAGGCCAATCTCCCCCTCTTCTGTTATACCACTCCCCAGCCCTGCACCCCACCTCTGTGTCTGTACTACAACTACTCTGGCCTTCTTCCATTATCATAGCACAGCACTCCACAGATCCTTTGCATATGCTCTTCCTTTTGACTGTTTGTCTCATTAGTACATTTCATATTTTTACTTGCACTTTCTCAGGGAGAGCATTCTTGACTTTCATTTACCTCTTTTGTAAGCTCTTGTAGGACCATTTACTTCTTTTTAGTGCTTGTAATAGTTGCTTAGTGTGCGTATGAAAATATGTGAGAGATTTCTTATTTTCTCTACCTGACTGTAAGTTTTTGTTCTGTGTCATATCCTCAGTACCTGTCTGTTGAATGTGTAGTTTGAGGAATCATTTTAATAATAAATTAGCTCTCCTTCACTGAGACACAGGAGTGTATTTCAGGGGTCTTAAAACTGCCTGGCTTTGTTAATTAGACACACACAACACGTTTAAGTCTTTGTGGGGAAAAGAGTCCTTAGGTGTTCATCAGATTCCCAAACATCTGTACATCTCTGGTATTATCTTTGGGATGTTGGTACTCATATCTGTGATTTTTTGATTGGATTACTTGTAAATTTTTATTGTAGTTTTTCTTTTAAAAATTCCAGTATATTTAATTATCCAAAATGTCTTTTGTGAAAATAAAAGCCTGCCTCCAGATGCACCTGTTCTGCTAACTTTTAATGTCTTCTACCCTTAATAATTCCATTCTTTTCAAAAATGTCCAAGTACAAATTTAGGCTTACAGTTTTGGAATACTTCCTGACACTGGGTCCTTAAAATGTATTAATTCTGAAGTAATGTAAAATTTTACCTTTTTAAAAAATAAGTCATCACTTTTCATCTTATGATTATTTAATCCATGCTTTATCATTCACTAGTACTTTAATTGTACTTTGAAGGGATAATATTTAACTGACTTCTTATAGCAATTTCCCTAACCTCTAGCATAGTGCCTTGTCTATAGGTAGTAAAAAGTAAATATTTGTTGGACAGATGACAGTATGGATAGCTCAACTTGAGTCTAATATTCAAATTGGTGGGGGCTCTCCTACATTTAGATTTTTTCCCTCCCTTTTCATTAGAACTACAGAAAGGATGCAAAATTGAAAACAAGTTAATGTTGTTTTTTTAGTGAGTAATGAATTTGCAAACCCAGAGTTGATTTTGTTCCAGCCATCTATTTCTTTATATAGCAATGGTATATAAAATCAATATTAGGAGATGAAACAATCTGATAAGGTACTTTAATTCCATACAAGGGCCAAGGGCTTTCTATAAAAATGACATACTTTTCTTGATAGCAGATTATCAACAAGCCCATTAAAAAGGGGGAAAAAATTGGAACAACTGTAATAGCATAATCAATAAAATATTTTTTTAAAGAAAGTTGTTTTTAATTTTCTATAAGGTAGTAAATGTAGAAGCAAAATGATTTGCCTCCACATGTTGTAAAAAATAAGAATGTCAAAAACTATATTTGTGCTTTTGAAGTTGCAGAGCTCCTGTTTCATAATTGAGTATGTAATTGTTTTTTAATAACTTTTACTGAAATAGTAAATCAGGGTCCATCCATAAGAGAAACTTTTGTTTTGTTTTGTTTTTTGTTGAACTATTCTGGGAAGTTTTGCTAGGTGGCAGCATATTCTCAGTAATGATTAAGTTGTAGATAATTACCAAGCAATGTAGAATTTTTAAATTTTTGTTCACTGGAAGTAAAGTATAATTAAACAATAATGGCCTAATAAGTCCTCTGTATAAAACCATAATTAATTTTGTTAACTATGAAATAGTTCAGCTACATGGAAAGTGATCCAACAAATGGCCTTGTAATCTATTTCCTGTATTTGGCAAATGTCAATATTTTGCCATATTAGACTGCTTAATTCCACTCACTATATTTTCAACCTCAGAAGTAATTATTACTTTTTTAGTGTGTTATTTTCTCATCCATAGTTTTCATAATTTTAGTAACATATGTACCCATACATATACCCAGTGTTGTATATTTTTAAACTTTGCATGTCATATCCTATGCATAATTACTCTAAAAGTCACTTTTTTCACAATTTTTTAAGGTTTATCCACGATAATACATGCAAATCTACCGCATTGGTAGATTAAAATACTATTTTGTGTATACTTTTTGTAATATTTTATCTCCTGTGCAACATTTTGTAAGAACACTGCAATGAATAGTCTTGTGCCTAACCATTTGCTATTATTGTGAGGGTGTCTTCTACCTGGATTCCTAGAAGTAGAATGTTATTAGGTATTGGTGAAGTTTCCTCTGCAAGGAGTATACCAATTTGCATTCCTACCAGTAATGCATGAGAGTGCCTATTTCCTCACAGCCTCACCAACAGAATGCATTGTCATAGGTTTTTGTTTTTGCCAATCTGATAGATGAGTAATGAATAACCAGAAGTTTTAATGTATTATAAGAAACACAGATATACTCAGATTTTTCTTAGCACTGTAAGCTCCCCTACAACAGTACTAGCTCTTGGAGTAATTGTTTTCTTCTAACCATGAGTTTTTGTTACAGATTAATTCAAATGAATGGCAAAGTCAGCGCTTTACCAAGAGAAGCTGGCTAATTGACTAGCAGAGTCAACTAAGAATCAACTCACACACTCCCCAAATCCCATCCATATTGCCAGTTAAGAGAATAATCACATGGATGTAAAGTACAGCATAGGGAATATAGTCAATAATATTGTAATAACTATTTATGTATGATGTTAGATGAGTACTAGACTTATTGGGGTGATACTTTATATAAAATATATAAATCTCTAATTACTATGTTGTACAAGTTGTATGTCAACTGTAATTGAAAAATAATTTTTAAAAAGGGAAAGAACCACAATTTAAACACACCTATTTTAATTAATAAAAACATTTAAATGCAAAAAAATCACTTCAGAGTAGTATTTACTTTGTGGACCAAAGTTTGCTCTCAGCTTTGTAAGTTGGAAACTTGTTCTCATTATCATCCCCAAAGTATAGCTCATTCTCTCAAAAGCAAATTCACATTAACCATAAGCTTGTAAGAGATTATATTAAGGAGAAAGCCTGTTTATTAAGAAATATATCTAATGTGGACAGTGATGCTCACATTGTAAAACTTTTTTTTTCTGTCTACTGATCTACATTGGCTGCTTGGAATATAGAACCACAGGGAAGGTTTTAATTGCATGATTCAGTGTTGGGCTGTGATACATCTGTCCCTATAATTGAGTTATTCTAGTACAGTTTAGAATCTCCTCGAGTTGAACACAGCCAGCTTTTGGTCCTGTGGTTCTCTTTCTTGTGCTTATGTTTTCATCCCCATATGCTTACGTGGTCCTTTTCCAAGTAGGTATATTAGCTTTCCACTTATTTTAGGTGAAATTTCTGTACTATCTATCCAAGGGGAGATTCATGTTACATTACTATGTTTAGATTTTATCAGTTAACTGAGGACCTCTGTATATGTAGGTTCACTTAAGTGTGTGTATGTATGTGTGTGTGTATTAACTCTTGTGCTCTTGGAGATAATATTAAATGCATTCTTTTGCTGTTAGGAAGCCCTTAGCTTAGGCTTCTTGGTCTTGGTGATAATGATCATCCAATTTGTCCTTTAATTTCTGTCTCCAAACTCCTTCCCTCCATTTTTCTCTCACTTTGTTTCTTCTCTGTCAGCACATTTCATTTCCATTATAATGCCTCTCTGCTCACATTTCTGTCCTTCTTTCCCTGCCAGATATCATACTCTTATTGTATTTCTAACAATGATAGTTCTATTTGCTTTTGGTTGGAGAATTCACCAAAGTGTATTTCATGGTTTTCTGATGGTATTGGTTGTTTTAGTCCTATTTATTGACTCCTGGTCATCTGTCAGTCAGCATCATAATTTGGCAGCCCTTTTAGTCCTAGTTAAAAGGCTATTGGTAGCTGTTTCAGTTTTGCAAAAATAAATTTAAACACTTGGAGAAAAGTTGGGGTGAACAGTTGTGAGAAAAACAAAAGTATAGTTCAATTTTTACATAATGAGTATACTTATTTTTTAAATATACTAAATTTATCAAATGTTTCTCCTGCTTGCACGCAAATGATGAGAAAGTTAACCTAGAAAAGCATTTTTTGACATTGGCATGAAAGTACGTGAAGCATTCCCTTTGCTTTTAGATTCCCTTATGCAGTAATGACAAACATAGTACTTCTTAAATTGGAATTTTAAAATTGGAGTCTAGCTTTCCCATGATTGGAATGTAACCGAGGACCAACTCTGCCCACTGCTTATTAGTTAAGTTTGGTTAACAGTGGTTAGCAAATGGTATATAATCTCATGCACCTGCATGCTACAGCGGTTAGAAACATTTGTTAATATATTTTAAGGCAAAAATTATATTAATTTATTTTATGAATTACTTAACTTTAAAAAAACTTACCATAAACCTCTCTTAGGCTGCTTATGAAATGTAGCAATCCTTTTTTTTTCCCACTTAAACCTAGATTAAATGGCTTTTCATTTATGCAAGTATGATTTTTTTCTAAATAGATCTAACTTTGAAACAGAGTCCAAAAGAGATTAACATATTTAGTGGAAGAGAAACCTGATTATCTTACCTATTCTTCATTTGAAACAGTGACTGAATGCCCTGGCTGGTTGGCTCAGGTCGTTGGAGCATCATCCTATAACCCAACGGTTGCTGGTTTGATTCCAGGTTAGGTCACATGCCTAGGTTGTGGGTTTGATCCCCAGTCACAGTTGGAGGTAGTTGACTGATGTTTTTCTCTCCCTCTCCCTTGCCTTCTCTCTCTAATGAAAAAATAAAATAAACCTTAAAAAAACAAAACACAGTGAATGAACAAGTGAATATTGCTACTCTTCTGGTCATCTGTTCAACAAATATTTACTTGACACACTTAACTGTATGTTATCCACCATGTTAAGTGTTAAGAAACAATGTTGAGTAAAACAAGATACTTGACCTTCATTGACTTTATAAGTTACTAAGAGAAAGACACATTAAATATAATCAGATTAAAAGTAAAGTATTAAACTTAAAATAATGTTCATGATAAATTCTGTAAGCACTTGTAAGTACTTATAATTGGAAATTTTGACTCAGGGAGGCCAAAAAAAATAAAAAGACTTTACTGAGAAATGACAGTTGGGCCAAAATCAGAAAGATAAAATGTTGACAAGCTAACATGGGGAGAAGGAGCATACCTACCAGAGGAAACAGCACATGTAAAGACTTGGTGGTAGATGTGAACATGGTAAGGATGAAGGCGTAAAAGGACCTATGTAGCCATCCTAAGAGCAATTGGAAACCACTGAAGAGGGTTACACAAAGGTGTGACATGACATCTGTGTGTTACAAATGTATTCTGACTGAGTTATGGATAACTGGAGAAGGGCAAGAGTGGATGTTAGAGAAACAAGTTGCCAGTAACTCAGCCTCGACAGCTAGGAGGTCAAGATAGGAAAAATGGTATAGTTTAAGAGATAATTAGGAGATTAAATTAACAGGACCTGGTAATAGATTCATTGTGAGGGATTTAGAAATGAGAACTATGTATAATGAGCCTTAAGTTTGTAACTGAAAAGATCATTCCATTCCTTGAAACATGAAATACCAAACAAGGGATCCAGTTGAGGGTGAAGAACATGGGTTCAAGTGTGAAGTGGAAGTGACTTTTAAGTGTTCTCCGAAGGAGCTGTCAAATAGGCAGTTGCATGTTTGACTCTGGAGTTGAAAGATCTCAGCTGAAGGTAGCAATATTTGACTCATCTTTGTTTAGATGGCAAATTGTAACAGTATACATGCATACAATCACTTCAGGCTAAAAAGTGTATGATGAAAAGTAGAGGTGGCCTAGGACTGTCCTTTGAACTCTGACACTTGGTGGCTAAGATTAGAGGTGGATGAGCCCTTTAAGGAGGACCAAAATGGAGTGGTTAGAGAGGCAGAAGGAAAACCAGGAGAGTAGTCTGTCATGTGTCACGGAAACCAAAGAATAAGTGTTTGAAGGAGGAAATGGTCAACCATGTCAGATGCCACTGAGATTTCAGGTAAAATGAAGTATGAAAAATTTCTTTGGGTTCAGGGACATTTAGAAATCATTGCTGTCTTGGACACCACAAACTAATTCCACAAAGTGGAATCATGTGGCATATACAAATGGATATAGTGAGTTTGAACATCTCCAAAAGCTTGACTCTGTGGCAGTTGAAGATGGGGTGCTCCTGGTGGTCTTCAGAGTGAGGATGTTTGTCTCGTCTTTAATGAAAATGACTCAAGTGTAATAAAATCAGTGGGAAACATTCTTTCAAGAGATTGGCAATGCTAGAGTAAGTGGATAATGTATAGTAAGGGTTCTAGGATGGCAGAAAGGACGGGATCCAAAACAGTAAAAAGATTAACCTCAGATACATGTATGTAGGGATTGTTTTTGATATTGCAGCTTTATTAATGGAAGAAGGTGGGTGATGCAAGTAAATTGGTATTAATGGTACTAGCAAGATGATGGTTTATTTTCTATGATGTTTATTTTCTCAATGAAATTAATAGAGAGATCAAGATGAATATTAGATATTTTTAAGAAACCAGGTAAAGGTTTAAAATAGTTATTGTAGAGTGAATTGACAAAAAAAAATATGTAGGATTGCTAGGAAGTGTATGGGCTCATTTGAGGTTAGTTATGAATTTATAGTAGATAGCGTGTGTTGAGTATTTTCTGGCTTTTGAGGTGCTATGATAAAGAACTAGGAATGTTACTTTCATTCAAGATTAACTAAAGGGATTGCTAACCATTGGATAGTTAAAGGTATTGGCAAATGTTGATCAGGAACCTAAACTAGGTAAGAGGAGGAAAATTAAAAGCAAAGGAGTAACTGATCATTTTAGAAATGGAATGGTTATGTGATGATAAGGACTACAGTGTGACCATATAAGTGGGTGACTGAGATGGAAGAGATTAGGTCATTAGAAAAGAAGTCAAGAAGTGAAGATACATTGGGGTGGGTTATCACGTGGGCATCTACGTCACCCAGAATGATAGCAAAACTTAGGGTGGAAGAAAATTGTAACTTGATTGTCAATATCTTCAATGGAATAGAGGGGTGAATGGTACTCATGAAAAGTATAAGAGAAAATATTACAGCCAAATGCAAGAGCCTTAAAGAAATAGGATGATCTTGTTATTGTTATTTTGGGAAGAAGAATTTGTAGGATTATATTGCCAGGTACTCTTGCAGGGTACAGAAAACACTATGGAAATATTGCAAGTCCCCTCTCCTCTAGGAGCTCATAAACCAAAGAGAAAAAAATCATCCACAGTGATTAATGACAGTGAGTGAAATAGATTCTAACTACAAAGTTCCCTTGAGGGAACCCCAAGAATGGAGTAGTTTTCACTAACTGAAGAAGCCGTTGAAGGTTTCACAGGAAAGATTATATCTAAACTAAATTTTATGTAGTTCCTAAAGTAGAGGAGGGGAAGAAAGACATTACAGGAGGAATTATAAGATATGTGGGCTCCTCATATTGATGGACAAAACATGGACTCAAAATGATTGCATCCCATTGTACTAAGTACTATTATAACATGTAGTTCTTTATCATTAGAATATTGTCATTTCTTGGCCTATCCATCCATCCATCCATCCATCCATCCATGTTTTTGTTCTTGGAATTCAGTGTGTTCTCTAATGGAATGATTTAAAGTATGTATCTCTCTCTCTGTGTGTGAGCACATACAGTGTGCCCTTGTGGTTTGGCTTTTTTTTTTTTTTTTAAGTTATGCCTCAAATAATTTATTGCTAAAAATACATGCAAGGGGTACTCTATAAATATGATCACTTTCATGCATTTCCTTTTGTTAATGTACTCAATCAATAGATTAAATATCTACCTTTATGGCTGAAGCTCTATTTTAAGCCACAAGGATACAAAGATTAATATGGTCTCTGGTCTTAGTTTATTATGTTCCAAGCCTAACAAGATATAATAAGTGTAATATTAAAATACTGATCACTGGGAATGCTGTGACTTTTTAAAAGATAACTTGTTTCTCTTAAGTCCTCAGACACTCTTTAAGAATGTTGATGTATTCCTTTATTCCTTTACTGTTTATGGAAGAAGTGTGATTTCCTCAAACAATGAATATAGTTAAAACAAAAATGTGGCTAAAGTGGCAGACTTAGTCTATAATATTAAGACTAAAATTAAAGTATGTTTCTTCTTGAATTGTTTGCCTTTATAATTCTTGCTTTATTCTTTAAAGGTTGTGAAAATGAGAAAAGAAGTGAAGAGAATCCGAGTTCTGGTTATCCGAAAACTTGTCAGAAGTGTTGGCAGACTGAAGTCAAAAAAGTTAGTCATTTAAAGTAATGGCCCTATGACTAATAAAGTGTCAACAGTTGTTTTTATGCAATATTTCCAAATTTGAGGGTGGGACCTAGAGGAATAATTAAATATCTTACTCATACAGCACTTTTTAAAAAATATTTAGAGAGGACCTGAATGAGATAGAATGTGCTGTGTCAGCATGTCCTTACATGGTTTGGACCAAATTCGTTTCAAATACATGATGAATTCTTCTGTTTTTTTCAGAAGTCTCTTTTTGGCTTTTTCAGAATGAAAGACCTTGGGGGTTATGCATGTATTTTATGTTATTAGAACTTATTTTAAGATGATGTTATAGTTTAGCAAATCTAGTAATATCTTGAATCAGTTATAAAGATTTTATATAATTTTATTTCTTGAATTGCTAATTACTTTGAAATCTTAAGTACCTTGGGGAAGTGTTTATCAAAGCACAGTGTTCCATCTAATATTTTGAAGAAATAATATTTTGTATTTTCAGTGACACTGGTATTAGAGGAAAAAGTATGTTGTTTATAGTTCTTACACTTTACGTATGAATACTTACAAAGTTTACAAATGTGGTTTGTTCCTGAATAATTTCTTGTGTTTTCTTTCATAAATGTTTCAGAAAATGACCTTCCTCTCTGACATAATTAGATAGCTAACATCTTTGTGTCTTCTGATTTCAGAGAACAAATGTTTTCATTTAATAAAATTATATCCAACCTTTAATTGTAGCTTACTGAACTTATGTTAAATCAAATGTGCTATTAAGTCATTAATTAAAAAGTATTATTTGTTTAGCCTTCCCATT
The DNA here is from genome assembly GCA_004027475.1 of Anoura caudifer. Lineage (NCBI taxonomy): Eukaryota > Metazoa > Chordata > Mammalia > Chiroptera > Phyllostomidae > Anoura > Anoura caudifer. The sequence continues at coordinate 30,527 of PVKU01006753.1, forward strand.
AAGGAATTAGAAGGCACAGTGTCTATCAGTGGTAATAATCATTAGCATTATGCCAGCACAACACTTATTTTGCCGAAAACTTGGGTTTATTGATAGAATTAGGATATGCGTTGGAAGGGGAGAAGGACAATGCAGAATGACATTGCATGTTATTTAGAGGCTTATTATGCCTTTTCAAAGGAAATAAAAAGGGTTTTCATTATGTTAATGAGTTTATAATAAATGTTTTATCTGGCTACATACTGTAATGTATTTTTTGTAGGGGTACTGAAGATGCAGTGTTAAAAAACCAAAGAAGGGCACAGCGATTACTTGAGGAAATTCATGCCATGAAGGTAAGGATTTGTGTGGGTGTGTATATACCTGTGCTTCTGTTCCTCATCTCAGCCTGCTTTTCTGTGTGTGTGTTACTTTTTGAACATCATTGCAAGTTAACTAAGACTTATTTTATGAGTCTGTTTGGTGAAGAATGTAGCACATTTAGAAAATTACAATGTGTTTAAGCTTGCATTATTTTTTTACTGAATTTGTTAAAGTGCTAGACTAATTTGAGTCAAAACTATGCCAAACTAAACTCATCTATGTTTAATAATGCCTCATGCCTAAGGTTTTTATTTTTACTGTAACTTTAGGCATGCAGTCTAAGTTCAAGAGTGAGTGTTCATGCTGTTTGGTAATGTGGATAGGGATATTGGTGGCTGACATCATGCTTTGCCTATTGCCAGCTCAATAAATTTTTGTGTGGCGGTGTCATCATTTTATTCAGCTCTGTAGTAACTGGAAATAAAATTGGTGTTGGACCAAAATGATCCATATTTTTGTTTCTTTCAGCCAGACTCTTCACTAGTATAATTTTTAGGTCTTCTCACTGCTCTTACTTTGTGGAAACTTTCATTTACCAAATGACATACTATTAAATGTCTGGGAGACTGTTTTATGGCAGAACTTAAAAACAACATTTGGTACTAGCAATTATCTTAATTGCAGGATCATTTTGCATGTATGTTTGACTATTATATTTTGGTATAGCTTCCAAGTTTTCAGATAGATAAAAGAATGATTGAGTTCCCAAAAATATTTTAATTGAGTTAGATTATCAAAGCCTCTCACTATTTTTTCCTTTCGAAGGGATGGTAAAATATTTTATAGGTCACAGTTATTTATCACAGTTAATCTGAGTAGAAACAGATGTAGGACATGGTTTTTCTTTGGTGTGAGGTGTTTTTATGTATTTACTTTTTTGTGGGGTTATTTTTATTCATAGGACTTCAAAGTTTATGAAATCCATTTGATGTATCTTTTCTAAAGTTCTAATACTCTTTTTTCCGCATTCAGTCAAAATATTCTATATTTGCCTCTTAATTGTCATTGTGTCACTTTGTATTACACATTATTTAGTCGTTTTCATATACCTTCCCCCCATGAAATCCTATGAGAAATAAAATCTTTAGAGATTTTTGTTTTGAGGATAACTCTAAGATAGGAAGTTATCGTATATCTCTTTGTGCCTTTCACTTTCTCTTAACCAACATCCTTGCTAAATTACTACATTCCTTACCTAAATTTTTCCCTGTAATTTCTTCTGAATGGTTGCCCTAAATTATTCAGAGGCTTTCAACATCTATATAATTGCTAATTTTATTTTAACATGGAAAGGATACATTATATATAATAGGCCTGTGTGTACTGTATGAAGACTATGAAAACAAAAGATATTCATTAATCTATAGAATACTTCCCTTTTGTAACTCTCAATAATGGATTTTATTTAATCAGAGAAAAGTTGTCCTGTTTGATCTATGTGCGAAACTTATTTCCTTTTATTCTTAAACCTCACCAGCAATAACAAAGCAGACTCAGTGATGAAATTCATAGGTTTACAACATTTCTGTGTCACATCCATAGTTTGTGACACATCCATAGTTTGTGTGTGATTATGTAAGACCACAGTGGAAGTGTTGCCTCATAGAAAGCTAAAATGCATAGCCTATATAATCCTGGAATTCATAAAATTAATATATATATATATTCCTTGAATTCCTGGCAGTGGTTAAGGTAGTCTGAACTGGATGCTATGAATTCAGCTTTTTTTACAATGCTATTTAAAAGCTGGATTAAATTTAAATATAAAAACCAGACAAAAGGGGTAAGACTAAGCAAAGTGCTTTCCTATGTCAAATTTCCCATGTCAAATTTCATTCCTCATTTAAGATTCTTTTATGAAATTGGTCTACGTTTGTAAAATAAGCAAATATATAGATCATTTTTTTAAAGTGAAAGGTCAGTTGTAATTTCTTAAAGAACTGTTTATCATGTACATGGGAGTATCAAAGAAATAGTCACAGAACAGAAAACTCAGAGTCTCAATTAAATTTGAAGAAAAACCTCTACTTATTCGTTTTTCCAGATGAATTTTTTTCCTTGGCTCATATACCACTACATTTTTATAGTCTTTTTCATGACGTACTGTCCTATACTTGCTTTCTATGATAATAGGGTATTTTGTTGCAAGATGACTTCCTCAGGGGGAAAACCCTGAGATATTTTTAGAAATGGGAGTTTGTTTTTTCTGGCCAAGAAAAATGGCGGGGTGGGAGGGCTGATCTTTATGATACTATAAAATCATGGGTTCTAACTTTATAGACTATAATATATGAATACAAACTCTGCTGCCTTTTCTAATAGTATTCCTCTTTTTAACTCTGATAGTAGTATAAATTCTGGCTTCTGAAACAGTTCCTTTTTTTTGGAAATTAAAATAGCTGATCAACTTTTTCAGGTCACTAAATTATTTAGCTAGAGAAGTAGATAGTAAAATTAAGGCAAACAGTAAAATTAATATAAATACAGAAGAAATCCCTCCCTCAGTAATAAAGGTAACAAATACATCTAGATTTTACTGAGTATTTACTATGAGCCAGGTACTATATTTGTTAGTATTTTTGTATGAGGGCTTAAAAAGAAATTTGCCATAAGGTAAAAGATGCCTTATTTATGCAGTGTTTTATATTCATTACCTGTTGAAGTAGGTATCATTATTATTTCTGTCTCACAGAATAAGAAACCATGGCTTAAAGAAGTTAAGCAACTTGCCCATGGTCAAAGAGTTCTTAGGCTTCACAACTGGTTGTAAAGCTAATGGCCTTGGCCATTTTACTGTACTGCTTCAGTAAAAATCAGAACTTCTGAAATATTTCCATACTCTACTCTCCTAGAGATTGGATGAGGTAATACAATAAATATGATATGTGTCCTCTATGAAAAACAAGGCCCAAAGGAGGTATGCAACATGTTTTCAGGTTATTTAATTTCTCACAGCTAAATACATATATCCAGTTAACTGCCTGCTTTTCTCTCTGAGGCTATTACTGTTCCTTATACTGAGTATTCCTATACAGTAAGAACTTGAATATTATTCTGTGAGACCTTGGTCTGCTCTCTACTCTTTATTTTAAAACTCTCCTTTTGTTTCATTCTTTTCTAATTTTACATTCTCAAGTCTTTATTATTATAAGCATCCTTTAAGCTTCCATCACCTGTTAGGATCATCTTGTCTCATGTTCCTTCATGGCCTCTTTCCAAGTGGTTATTGATGGATCACAAATAGGAAAAGTGGTGTAGGTTATGATCTATGGAGGTATTGCATAAAATCAAGTAAACTATTACATCATCAAAATAGCATAATGACTATATCATGTCTTTTGAGTTTCATCACCACAACTCTGTAAAATAGGCACAATCTTATTTTAGTGGATATTTATTTATTTATTTATTTATTGAGAGAAGGGGAAGGCAGGGAGAAAGAGATAGAGGGAGACATCAGTGTGTGGTTGCCTCTCATGCACCCCCTACTGAGGACCTGGCCCACAACCCAGGCATCTGCCCTGACTGGGAATCAAATTGATGACCCTTTGGTTTGCAGGCCAGTGCTCAGTCCACTGAGCCACACCAGCCAGGGCTCAATGGACTTGTTTAGAAGGGTTCTAGGCTACACACTCCTTGGATTATAGGCTTGTCATGTACAAGGGGGGACCCAAAAAAAACCCAGAATTATCTTCTGGAGGGCTGGCCCCTTGTTGTACAGGCTTCCCCTGCTAGGTGAGTGTTCTAGGAATCCATCTGTATCAGAGTACCAGCTGGCATTGTTGTGAGAGGCTGCATTCAGCTTAGGTGAATTTTTTGAAGTTGCTTTCAGTGCATTTGCCCATTTCATGATGGGCGATTTACAAGCACACCTGCCCACACCATGCTGAGTGTTCAGCAATTTTTGACCAGAAATGGCCTGACCCTGTGCCTCACCCTCCCTAATCACCTGATCTTGCTCCAAGTGATTTTTTTGTTTGTTTGTTTCCCTGGATGGAAAAAGTCTAAAAAAATGCTTTGCCCATGTGAAAGAGGTAAAACAAAAAATGGCAAAAGCACTGAAATACATGAAAATTGAGTTCAAAAACTGTCTTGAACAGTGGAAAAAACATCTCAATAGTTGTATTGCATCAGATGGAGAGTGCTTTGCAGGTGAAAGAAGTTTAAACATGTAAGAATAAATACACAGTTTTTTATAAATAAATTCTGGGTGTTTTGGGGTCCCCCCTTGTATGTTATATATTACAGTTGTGTGATATTTCTGGTTTCATATACTTTTAAAAAACTTACAATTTTCTCTGTAATTTTACATACTGTGATTTTGTTAGTTTCTTTTTCATATGAGTACTTAAAAAGAAGTTTGCCATATTGGTAAAACATGCTTCATTTATCCTCTAAGTGTAGTGTGTCAATTGTGTCAAATTAACATTTAATTCACTTATTCTATGAAAGTCATAGTGTTAGTGGTATTGTTAATCAAGATTATAATTACTTATGAGTTTAATCTTTCATTTGTAAGCTAACACAAAGAATTATATTATCAGCCCTGGCTGGTGTGGCTCAGTGGATTCAGTGCTGGCCTGCAAACCACAGGATTGCTAGTTCGATTCCCAGTCAGGGCACATGCCTGAGTTGCAGGCTGGGTCCCCAATAGGGGTGTGTGAGAGGCAACCACACTTTGATCCACACTTTGCTGTTTCTCTCCCTCTTTCTCTCCGTCTCTTTCCCTCTCTAAAAATAAATAAATAAATCTTTAAAGAAAAAGAATTATATTATCAAATCAGGCTCACATATTATAGATATTACCTAGAATCCACTTTTTAATATTTTCAGGGATACATGCAAATCAGAAGGCACAGGTGAAGCAAGGAGAGATAGGAACTATGTGATTCCACAGGTTCTTCCTTTCTACATCAGACATGTACTTTCTGGCCCAGAGTAAATGAGATCTCTATATAGGAAGTGTAGTTATTACCTCATAACAGAAAGCATTTAGAATTTGAAACTTTTCCATTCTGCACCCCAAGGTCCTGTAGCTTACATAATATTCTCCAGTGTGCCATGCCTTAGAAATCCTTGGATTCTGAGTTTGTTTACTGTAAGCTTTCTTAACAAGGAGATGTCCTGCCAAGAGCATTCTTCAGATGAGGACTTTCTTTATAACAAAAATCATTAGGCTGTTTACCAGGAGGACCAGTTATCAGCATATTAACAGGTAGATTAAACTCTGTCACCCACTTGTCCCTGAGTTTTTTCTCCTGGTAAAGGAAGTGATTGCATCCCAGGACAGCTGTTTTAATTTTTTCTTCTCTGATGTGTAATAGCCTTCCTTTGGCTTTTTTGCCCTCTTTTGTTTGTGTATCCCTCCAATGGTTTGGAAAATACTTTAAACTTAGAAATTATACTGCTATAATATAGTGATAATGCATTGTAATACATCTAGTTTGTCCCTTAACTAGTGATGATGCTGAGTTCCAGTCACTTGGTTTAGATATTGTCTGTCATATTTCTCCATTTTAAGGGCACTTTGCTATTTGCAATAATAAAGTAATGTGTGAGATGATTTTGAGACTGAAACTGAATATCCTGTAGTCCTTTCACCCAGTGACTGATACTCTATGGCTTAATCAGTTAAATTGTTTCTGCTTCTCTGCCGGGATTTTTTAAATTTCTGTGACAAGATTTTAATTCATTGAGAGGTTGGTTTGTTTGTTTTCCATTATTGAAGATAATGCTATTAGCCATTGTTGCTTGTGGAGAGGAAAAATGTTTCTATTTCTTGGTTCTCCATATGCTGGGTAATTTTGTACTGTACTTTGGACATTATTCTGGGTTTGGTTATTTTTCTCCAGTTAATAGTTATTTCAGCAATTAATTTTTGTGTCTGGCTTTAACTTCAAACTAGATAGAGAAAAGACTGACAGCTGTCAGAGGGGGGAGGGTTGCAGGGCTGTGTGAAAAGGGTGAAAGGATTAAGTAAAAAAAGGAAAAACTCATTTACACAATCAACAGTGTGGTGGTTATCAGAAGGAAAGGGGGTAGGCGGAGGTACAAGAGGGTAAAAGGGTAAAGGGTGCATAAAGGGTGATAAACAGAGATTTGACCTGGGGTGGTGAACACACAATATAATACATAGATGATGTATTACAGAATGGTATGCATGAAACCTATATGATTTTATTAACCACTGTGACCCCAATAAATTAAATTTTAAAAAATAACAACATATTTTTGGACTCTATCACTCAATGCATATCTTTTGCCTTTTAGTGAGCTGCTCTGAATCTGTTTCTTACACAAGCAGTTCAGGTTGTTTATTTTATATCAGTGGATAAGGTCATAGGCTTCATTCTTCAACAGGTTCTGCTATCACTGCTCCTGGACTCTGCAGACTGCAGTTAGCCTTAGGCTGCATACGCTCTGAAGAGTCGGTGACTTATTTCACAGCTTTGCATCTTCTTCATAAGCTTAGACTCCCAGCCAGTGTCTGTCTTCTTCCATTTTTCTCTCCTTAATCTTCAAGTGGGCTTTTTTTATAGTATGTCCAGGTTTTATCGTTTGGTTGTTTTGGGGGAGTAGAGTGGGGAAGAACCTAATATCTATTAGCGTTTTAGTCTGTAATACCCAGAGATAGAGGTAGCCAGTGTTGCAGGTGATGTAAGTATCTATGAAAGACACTGAGCACCTCAAGGCACTGTAAACTTAGGACTTAGAGACTTGGGATAGGTAAATGAGGAAGTATTACCAGTGAAGGTGGAAAAGAACCAAGAGTGTATGGTACCTAGGAAACCAAGTGAAAAGACTTTCAAGAAAGGAGTGATGAACTAGGTGTTTTTGTTGATGTTGTTGTGCTTGTTTTAAAATTAGCAATAATATTTTTGAACTGTAAACTCATTAGGTAATAATTATTGGTAAGTTTTTCAAGTCATAGTTCCTCTGTGGTTCAGCCTACTTGACAGAACTGTGCTATTAAAACCAAAAATGTTTCTGTTTCCACTCATGTGATCCTAAATATGCCTTCTCTCCTTTTCCCCCTTCCCCATCCTGCTTCTTATCTGTAAAAAGATGTTTAATTAAATCTCTAAAGTCCGAAATTGTTTTCACAGTCTTACTTTCTTCCTTAGGTCTGAAACCTAGAATCTGCAAGCAGTGGTCCAAGTGTGGAAGGGGCATAACGTTTGTCTTTCCCATTTATGTTCCGTACTGCTTGCACATTACGGTCTTTTATGGCTACAGGAGCTGCAATAATGAGTACTGTCACATAGGAATTCTCTTTTATAAATCTGTAGTTTATTTAGATTATTTTTCTTTAATGCATTATAAAAACCAAGTAATAAATAATTTTTTGAAACCTTTAGGTAGCCTTAAAGATCCCCAATAACAAACTTTCAACTTAGGATAGTATTTTTACTAAGAGGGAACTACATAACAGACTTCTGTGGAAGAGTTTAGGCAGTGCAGGTACCAATGAGAATGGTTCTGTCTGCAGGACCATTTAACTCTTTCTTTCTACTTGCCCCATCACATTTTTTCTCTGTTTGTTTGCTTTGCTCTTACTATACTTACTGGTCTTTCCTGGTTGACACTTTATTAAATAGATAACTTATAAGTAATTTTATAGACTGAGCAATATAAATTTTTTTTTTAGAGAGAGGGAAAGAAGGAGGAATGGAAGGAGGGAAAGAAAGAGAGAATGAAACATCCATTTGTCGTTGCAGTTATTTACGCTTTCATTAGTTGATTCTTATATGTGCCCTGACCAGAGGGATCAAACCTGCAACCTTGGTGTACCAGGACAATGTTCTGACCAACTGAGCTACCTTACCTGGTCAGGGCCAAACAATGTAAAATTTAATGGCTACTGTACTAAATGAGATCAGAAAAGTATCTGTTGGAGAGGATGTTGCTACATGTTTAGGCAATCTTACTCACTGTTGGTGGGCATGAAAATTGGTATACCCTTTTCACACAGACATTGGGCAACACATTAAAATTGAGTATTTCTACTTTTAAGAATATATTCTATAAAAAATACTTAAAGCATAAGGATAGATGAGAATATTTATAGAAACAATACTGAAAAATTATACATTGGGCTTAATGTTATCCTTTAAAAAATTTTTTTAGAGATCACTAAATTACAGATCATAAAATTAAATGTAGAGAAAATGAAATAAGACAGGGACTATGTGCTTACTTTAGAGGGTTTTTTTTTTTTTAAGATTTTTATTTATTTTTAGAGAGAGGGGAAGGGGGAGCGAAAGAGAGCGAGAGAAACATCAATGTGTGGTTGCCCCTCATGCACCCCCTACTGGGGACCTGGCCCACAACCTGGGTATGTGCCCTGACTGGGAATCGAACCAGCTGCCCTTGGCTTCTCAGGCCAGCACTCAATTCACTGAGTCACACCAGCCAGGGCTAGAGTTATTTTTATTTTATATATTCATTTAATGTTTTTCATACAGATACATATGTATTCATGTACAGAATTTAAAGAATTTTGGAGCAGCATGGATTAGAAAATTTCTGTCTTAACATAATATTCATTCTACAGCAAAAATGTTATAGAAAGAAGAAATTCTATATGCATAAGGGGTGGGGTGTGCATGTACACGTGTGTGATTGTGAGAAGTGCATTTTTATATTGTAAGATAATTGAAAATCTTAATGTGTGTTGCTCTTTAATATTTTACAATAATTTTCTTCTCATCTGAGGACATGCTTATTCATTTTTAGACACAGGGGAAGGGAGGGAGAAAGAGCAAGAGAAACAGTGATGTGAGAGAGAAACATTAATTGGTTACCTCTCATATACACTCCTACTAGGGAGCCAACCCACAACCCAGGCATGTGCCCTCACTTGGAATTGAACCTGTGACACTTCAGTCCATGTAACAATGCTCCAACCAACCAAGCCACACCAGCCAGGGCTACACTAATTTTTAATAATATTAATCTTTTTAATGTATATTTCTGGAGGATTAGAATGTAGCTGAATGTGAAAATCAGAGAAAACTTTGTATAGCAATTAGTCCCAAACTTATGCTTTCTGAATAGTGCGAGAGGAGTGAATGGTACTGTTGATCCACAAAGTTAGCAAGAAAATAGCTGCTAATAGTTTAAAAATTGAATAAAGCTCTTTTTGTACTTGACAGTTTAAAATTTTCAGCTGTGTGACTATAATGGTAAACTGGGTTAATCATTTGTAACAGTCTTCAGAGCAGTGGAGGTGGAAGAGGGTACATGGCGGGTAAATTGTAATGGAAAAATATACAATGAAAAAAGTGGAATACATAAGAATTGAAAACTGGGTTCTGAGTGTTAGAATTCAGGTATAATTAAGGTTATGAGCTTTGACCTCTGTAGGTTTTAGTTTCTTCATAAAATCAAGATGATTCAGTAGATTATCTTTTAAAAAGTCATTTGCTCCCAAAAAAGTCCTATTCCTTTAATCTCAGTTTTTTTGGAGTTTACTGCCTTTGCTGTCTTGCTCCTTCGGTCATGATCAGAAATACAAAATAGTACTTTTGCTTTGGAATTTATTTTTATAAAGCAGTAGTTCACTTTTTTTTACATATCATTATAATAATACTTATACCACTTAAGTACTAATTGACTAAATCAGCAATTTTTATTTATTTATGCCCTTGATTGGGTAAGGAACTTCCTAGATGTTTACCTTTTAAACATCTTTTATAATGATGATTTTCTTTAGATATTGTTATCTTCTTTGCCTTAATAAAGAGATAGATACATTTTGGTATTTAAAAAGTAACATGTAGTAAAACTTTTTAAAAAATTCTACAGGTCCATGTTTCTTCACGAAGTCACCCCAGAGGGATAGTTTCTCATTGGTCCCAGAGGAAAAGTTCCTTTCTTCTTTTCCGAGTCAGGGCCAATCCCTGTTAATGTGCTATGTCCCTTTCTTTTTTCTCCTTTATTACTTATGCTTTATTTCACTTTCAGCTTCAGACTCTGCCCATGTGGATGTTTGTCAGCTAATCAACTTACTTAGTTTACACCTTAACACCCATCATCATCCTTTAACTACTTCCCATTTCTTCCTTTCCCCTTCTAACTATATAGCATTTTTACCTTTATCTCCACCTCCTCGTTTGCCATTCCCTCAGCAACCCACCCAATTTAGCTATCTTCCTGTTCATCAGTTTCCTTGAATAAGATTGACACTGACTCTTATATGCTGGTGTTCCCCCTAAATTCTTTATCTTCTCCCTTTATACGCTCTAACATGGCTCCTTATATTCTGGACACTTTATAATCTCTCTGCTTAAAAAAAAAATCTTTGCTGTAAGATCTGCACTCTTATATTCAGCTCCATTTAGGGTTTCTAGGTGCACACGAAACTTAATATTTTACATGATTCACTGAGGTAAATTAAAAAGTGTGGGTTAAGATTGCGGGGTTTCTTATGAAGCCTAGGGTAAGCGTTGAATTTTAACCTCAGCAGGGATGGGAATCAGAATGGGGAAATCTCTCAGCTAATTCCCTCTGTGTGTTTCTTTCCTGCCCCTTTTCCCTCCATTTGGTGCTTCATCTCTTCCTCATCATCTCCCTACCTTGACCAATCTGCTCTTTCTCACTCCCCTTCTCCCTGGCTCTCCAAGTAGCTTTCATTCCTTACATGTGTCCAGGGACCATACAGTGGCAACATCAGCTCCAGAAGCTTTGTGACTTCTGCTCATGGGAAGAACCCAAACTGACTCAAGTTCTGGGTCATCTCAGGTCAGATGTCCACTACTGATCTAAGTCTAGTCAGCTATGGCATTAGGGTAAGAGGGGACAGGCTGATGCGTTGTAAGGTTAAGAAAAGAAGGTGGGTAAGCAGATGTTACAAAAGATGTCAGTATCTGAATGTAGATTCTAGTATTTTGTACCTTAGCATCCACACTCTAATCAAGATGTTCTTCTGTTCCCAATGTTGGTTTTAACACTGTGATTCATCTAGTTTCCTAAGCCAGAAGTAGGAATCATTTTGAATTCTCTTCTCCCTTAGCTACTTCAGCTACTTTCTATTCCCATATCTTGTCCTTCACCAAGATCACTTATTTTTATCTTCTAAATATGTAACCACTTCTTAGTTCAAGTTCTTATTATTTCTCACTCTGGTCTTACCACCCTTCAAATCACTTTCTGCACTGTAACCAGTAACCTTTCTAAAATGCAGATTTGATCAGGATTTGGTCCTATAAGGTACACAGGAATTTTTGTAGTCTGTACTCTAGCTAACTTTCTTCTTCAACTGTGACAGCTACCTATCCCATGCTTTTGTACCAGCTATACTGAAGTTCAGACATATCAATCTATATTTCGTGCCTAATTGCCTTTGATCAGGCTTTTTATGTATCGCACATCTCTCCCATCTGAATACATTACTTCAAACCTTTGGTTCAGTTCTTATGTTACTAGCTCTAGGAAACTTTTCTCTGACACCATCAGGTTGACCCCAAAAGAATTATTCACCACGTCTTCTAAACAACACAACCCCTTTACCTTTGTATATTTCTACTCGCATATTGTGTGAATCAGCTTTCATGGCATTCCTACTACTTACAGAGACTTTCTTAAGAAAATAGATTGTTTTACTCAATTCTTTGTCTCCAATACCTAGTAGCATGTTAGGTATATAGTGAATGATGCAGCCTGGCTAGCTGACTGAGTGTCATTTAATGCAAAATTTCTTTCTTTTACTGGCATATGTAGAATATTGAGGTTGTGCTGAGTCTCAGTAGATAAGTAGACTATTACTAAACTATTACTAATAAGAGCCTATAACAAGAGTCGTTTTTGTTATTTGTTGTTTTTAATGTTAACTGTCAGAAATCGAAGAATGGGTGAGAGCATTTTACAGTCACCTTTGCCAGTTCTCTAAGGTAACTTAACTTCCAATTCAGTTTTTAAAAAGGGACAACTTTTATTGCCCTTTAAGGCAGAGCAAGATGCCCTGATTTAATATCCTTTTGTACTCAGCTTGTGACATTTGAAATGATAAACAGTAAGTCAATAGTAGTATTTTTAAAGACCATTATAGTATACACTGCTTCTCTCACACACAGGCAACAGTATTTAGAAACAAATCGTTGTGTTGGAATTCTAGTTTGCTTCCTGGCGTGTGGATTCTACAGCTTTAAGCCAGTATTTTGAATAAGTCCTGTAACCTTTAGCATTGTTGCATTTTTGATATGTAGGGGTCATGTTTTTTACTGTAGCTATGTTTACGTAAAGATGTTGTATCAAATCTATGGTGACCTTAAAATGTTTTTATCTTTTAAATAAGACTAGTTGTGGCAAATAAAAGTGATACGCATACCCTGTTTCTGAACCTGCTTGGTTCTATTTGAAAACAAAGGAAAATTTACAGGTCCTTGTTGACAAAAGTGATGAAAATGCCATTACCATTTACTGAGTCATTGTACCCACCTAATTTTAAAATAAAAAACTGATTTTGGAATTGCTTCAGTTCAGATAAGCCTACTTCAGAGGCTGTTAAGTGTGTAAACAGGATTTAGGGGTAGGAAGTAAGAAAGGATTATCAAATGAACTTTTGGTCAGAAGTGTTCTTTATTTCCTTTTGTTTTATTTTGATTTGATTTTTTTTAAGTTTTGTAATTCTGCAAATTGAACTTACAACCTTGGCAGAATGTCCCTACTAATTGTGCAAGTATCCAAAGCCCTTTTCAACTGTTAATTCAAGAAATTTGGACAACCAATACTACTATCATAATGTCAGTATGAAATAATGTAGTGATTGAGAAAAGAGGCAAGTATTACAACATAGTTTGTTTGAAACACACAATGGGAGACATAGAGTCCTAGAGATAAACAGCAATAAGAACAATAAATAACTGGTCTAGAAAATGGGATTTTCTTTTTTGTTCACCTGGAAGTTCCCCTGAATTTCAGGTTAAACAGAGATATGTTATTTTTAAATATTTATACTCATTAACAGGCCCACCTAGTTTACATTGTTAGATTCCTGTTGTAATGGAAACAGTGTCTTCTTTTTTCTTATATGTTAGAATAACTAATGTTAGTATTTTGTTATTCAACATATTAATATTTTGTGACAAGAGAAACTCAGTAGTTTTTTTCTTAAGTATGAAGAATTTTGTTCTGTTTTCTGTACATGCCACTAAGTTATAAAAATTCTATAATCAAAATGTATATTTCACTTATATTCTCCTCTTTCTTCTGTATAAAAACTAACCAAACCCTTTTAAAGGTGTATTATGGTAAGAAAGTAAGGAGAGAAATCTTTACTTTTTTAATTCTTAATTTCTGTTGAAACTCGGTATATTAAAATAGAACTTGTAGGTTTTGATTATAGTTAATAATTCTGTTTTTTACAATCTAAGATTGCAGCATAGTTTATTAATGATGATTTTTTATAATGCTTATTATATCTTCTTTTTTTAAATTATATTTTGTAGATTATGCTATTATAGTTGTCCTGATTTTTTCCCCTTTGCTTCCCTCCACCTAGCATGCACCACTCCCTCAGGCAATCCCCACATCATTGTTCATGTCCATGAGTCATGCATATAAGTTCTTTGGCTACTCCATTTCCTATACTGTACTTTACATCCCCACGGATATTCTGTAACTATCTATTTGTACTTCTTAATCCCCTCACTTCTTCACACATTCTCCCCTTCTCCCTTCCCATCTGGCACCTTCTGGTAATTAACTTGTTTTCTCTTGCTTTTAAGAATCTCTCTTTATCTTTAACCTTTGGCACTTTAATAATGATGTGTCTTGGAATGGGCTTCTTTGCATCCATCATGATTGGGACTCTCTGTGCTTCCTGGACTTGCATGTCTTTTTCCTCCACCAAATTAGGAAGGTTTTCTTTCACTACTTTTTCAGATAGATTTCCAGTTTCTTGCTGTTCTCCTTCTGGCACCTCTGTGAGGTGAATGTTGGACCACTTGAAGTTTTCCCAGAGGCTGTTTATACTATCCTCATTTTTTTGGATTCTTTTTCTTCTGGTTTGGATTGGTTGTTTTTTGCTTCCTTATGTTCTAAATCATTGATTTGATTCTTGGCTTCATGCACTCTACTATTTCCCTGTAAATTGTTCTTTACTTCAATTAGTGTATCCTTTGTTTCTGATGGGGTCTTTTTTATGCTGCTGAGATCCTCGCTAAAGTCCTTGAGCTCCTTATAACCATTGTTTTGAACTCTGCATCTGATAGATTGCTTATCTCCATTTCATTTAGCTCCTTTTCTGGAGTTTTGCTCTGTTCTTTCATTTGGGCTTTATCTCTTCATTTTGGCAATCTCCCTGTGTTTGTTTCTATGTATTAGGTAGAGCTATTTTGACTTCATGTCTTGGTAGTGTAGCCTAATGTAATAGGTGTCCTGTAGGTTCCAGTGGCACAGCCTCTCCTATCACTCAAGCTGGGTATTCGAGATGCACCCTTTGTGTGGGCTGAGTATGCTCTCCTGTTGTATTGGAGCCTTGGTTGCTATTGGCAGATCAATGGGAGGGATTTACCCAGGCCAGTCAGCTGCAAGGATTGGCTGTGACCACAGACCACCAAACTCTGCCGTCTGTGAAGGATCAGCTCTGCAGGGCCAGAGTGGTGGTGCTCCGACGTGGTCTGTAGCTATCTACTAGGTGCGCTGGCCCTGGGGTTTCCTGGATTGTGCAGATCAAGGTCAGCCCCGACCTGTGTTTCGCTTGGTACACCTTGCTGAGCTGTAAAGCAATCTGAGATGGCTGCTACTTCTGCTGGGTTTGGAGATTCCCAGGTGAAGCCAACCTGTGACTCTAATCTGGCTGCCTCTAGGGCTCATTGAAGCCAGCGGTTGTTTGTTTGATAGGATGTAGAAGACAAGACCAGCCATTCTTATGGAAAAGCAGCTGGGGTTGTCTGGTGAGTTGGGTTGGGTAGAGCCTCTGGATCTCCAAGGTGGGTCACATAGTGTTAGTTAGGTTGATGGAATTTCAGATGTGGCACCAGCCTACCCCCTCTTGGAGGAGGGCTCAGCAAAAGGACAATGGCCTCTGCTCACCCCAATGCCAAACACTTCTGTCTTTCCCTGTATGCCAGCGGAGCCCTTCAAGCTGCCACCTCAGTGCTGGAGCTCGGAGGGAGTCTGAGTAGGTTAGTCCCTGTGTGGGTTCCTCAAGAGGAACTGCTTAGGGCCCCAGTAGCCTCCTCCACTGACTCAATCCCCACTGGTTTTCACCTCCAGGAATTTTGGAGACTTACCTTCCTAGCACCCTCATCCTGGGCTGGGGGGCCTGGTGTGGATCTGGGACTCCTCCCTCCCAATATATCCCTCTCGAATTTTTATCCACGTAGGTGTGGGACCAGCTTGTTCTGTGTCCACGCCCCTCCGACCAGTCTGGATGGATGTGGTTTCTTCAATTCCGTAGTTGTCAGACTTCATTCAACTCCATTTCTGATGTTCCTGAGTGATGATTGTTCTATATTTTAGTTGTAATGTTCATGTAGTTGTGGGAACAGATGAGCTATGTCTGCCTTCAACACTATCTGACCAGAAGCTCCTATCATATATTTTCTTAAGACCCATAAAATTTGCACCCAGCAGAAATTACAAATAAAAAAAGACATTTCAAGAACAGCTATTATAAATTCCATATTATATTTTCAGGTTAAGTAAATTTTAATTTAGAACCTACTTTAGATGAATAGATTTCTGCTGTCGGGGAACATACTGTTCTCTGGGAAATAAGTGTATGAGTCTGTGATATATACTATACCAGTATTATAATCAGTTTCAGGAACCTAGAGAAGTGATCAATTAATTTAATTATGTACAGGATTTAGGGAAGACCTTACAGAATAGGGGGTACTGAATTGGAACTTGAGGAGTAAATAATGATTCTGCTTTGGAAAAGGAGTTGAGACAAATAGAGCATAGAGCACACCCCCAAAAAAGCATACAAGTCTGAAAGTACTTGGTGTGACCTAGAAGGGCTGCTTCGTAGTCTTTCTTATCATATTTAGCACATTGAAGTATTATTTTTTATGTCTTCTGTTGTGAGGATAGGATGGTGTCTTTTATCTCCAGTACTTTGTGTACTAAGTGGCATAAAACAGCCATTTAGCAAGTGTTTCTTCAGTAAATTAATGTCATGGGTGGAACAGAATGAATGGAGGACCAGAAAATTGGAGATAGTGGATAAATGGTAAATGAGATTACAATTTGAAGACTTGGGAAATGTGGATGATCAAAGTGTAGTCATGTATATTTTCTAGAAAGATACATTTGAAAGAGAGTGGAGGGAGGGGAGACAACTGATTAGGAAGCAATGACTGACTGAATTTTTCCATGCACTAAGTGTTCATTATTAAGCCTATCTTTTGGAAGGTAATATGCCATGTAATTCATTGTTCCTACTCTGCAAAAATATTACACTATCAGAGAAAGGAGCTGGTACGCACAATTTTAAAAACAGGCTGTTAGGCAAATTTTAAAAGAGTAAGATTACTTCTAGTTAATAATCAGGGAAGGTTTCCTGGAAAAGGTGACAGTTTAATAAAAATATTAGTATTACTGATTTACCAAATCAGTATGATTTCCTTTATAGTCTTTAATTGAATCTTAGTAAGATGGCAAGGATGCTGTTTTATGCAACAGCTCACATCTCAGTCTTGTATGTTATTTATAGCACTAGGAAGCTCAACTTCAGATGTAAGAGCACTGCTAATAAACAATTTAATAATTTTAGTTATTATTGAGTTCTTACTCTGTGTCAGGCTCTCTGCTACAGCATACATATACAGAGATTGGCAAAAGGAGGTTTACAGTTCACATGGAAAATAACAATAATAAATAATAACACAAGAATAAACTGTTCTGTGTACTCACAGCTGTAAACCTCCTTTTGCCCACCCCATATTATTTGTAATCTCTCTTCACAGTAGCTCTTCAAGGCTCCTAGTCAGGCTCATTTTACTGATGTGGAAACTGGGGATTGATGGATTAATTGCTTTGCTTGGCAAATCCAGGATTCGGTACAAATCTATCTGAATCAGTAGCCCATGTTCTTAACACTACTAACCTGACCTCTCTTACTTTTATATTAAGTGCACAATATTATAAAAAATAATTAGGTATTATAAAGAAATACGCTTTTGTACTATAATTTTAATGACCACTGTTAATTGAAAAGTGAAAATAATTCATGAAATGATTTATCATCATTGCCTCTTGGGGGCAAAATTGGATTTATTGCCATAATTAGTAGAGTTGGGCCTTCCTAAATATGTAGAGTACCTGGTCTGTCTATAAAGAATTTTACGTGTGCATTTAACATTTAGAAATAATATCTGATAGCTAAAAATAATTCCCTAGGCACCATGAATTAGTAGTAGTGATTAGGTTTCTAAATATTTATCCCTTGCTAAATTTGCCATATTTTAAACAAATATTTTAAACAAATTTGAATATAACACTAGTGTTAATTGATATAAGCTCTTTAAGCTATTAACACATGGAAATACAAGTAAGAAACAAGTACAGGTGTTACTATTATATGTGTCCTTGAGAAAGGTTACTGGAAACTTCAAGTTCTAGAGAAAATACTGTACTTTAAAGGAATTAGACCTTGTAATAACAAATAGTTTGACTTTCTTGAGATTTTGAAAGATTGTCCTTTATTTTTATAGTTAAAAACCACTCTTTTTTTAACACATTCCTAACTCCCTTGTGGCAAATCCCTAAATCTTAGTCATAATTCCAATATTATAGGGAAAGACTGCGTCAGTCACCTAATACAATTTTCCTAAGGGCTTTTGATGAATTTCCTAAGTAACACTGAAGGGGAAAAAAATGTTCTCTGGGCTTATGTAATTGTTTATTAAGTTTGAGGTTTTAAGGTTTTGTTTGTTTGTTTTCTTTAACTTTTTGGTTGGGCAAGGAATACTAAACCTGCAAATATGTAGATAAAATTTTTTTAAAATTTAGGAGTAAAAAAGTAAATACAGCATATTCGTATGAAGCTGTAATTTTGTCCTTTATGTGATATACTGAATGATAAAAAATAACTATATGGATGTCCCTTCATCTAAATGTTTTATTCTTAACATGTTATTGAGAAGACAAAAATACTTTTAAGTATTTTATTTACTCTATATATATTCACAAAATTATGCACTTTTAAACAAATGTTTAGATTCCATTTCAAAAATAGTAAACTTTGCTCTCCAAGGCCAAGCATTTTGTTAGAAGAGAATCTCTAAAATGAAAAAAATCTATCTATTTTGACTTATTCCTTAGAATTGCAGAAGTGCTTTAAGTAGAATCTTCAGGCTGATGTAATTGCTGCATCTCATTGTCTCTACTTGCCCCCTTGAACGTTCAGAAGTGGGTACTTTCATGTTCCAGGAACAATTTAGATATTTTTATTTGGCATTTAAAAATGAGATCATGTTTAATCACTTGAGTTAAACTGTTTTCATTTTATTTTCTAAAAGGTATTTCTACTAAGAGAGATAGGACTATATAATGCCAAGAAAGTTTCGTGCTTCATTTGACTAAATTATTTGATAATGTTTATGCTTTGTTAATATCAACTTTTAAATGTAATGCAAATCTTTTTTAGCTTTTGCTCACTGAAATTATAATTTTCACATCAGTAATTATTTTCATATCTTGGTGAAAATAATTTATAGTTGAAAGATGCATTTCAGTTTAGTTTTTAGAATATGAAGATTCAATTTTAAACATGAAAGTCAACTTGGAACTAAAGTGAGACAGTACTATTTGTAGACATTTAGTAATTCTTTAACTGGCTGCCAGCAAAACCTGACACTAGTAAAATTTCCCAATAGTAAACCTACTTTGTTTTATATATTACTCTTTTGTTTAAGAACCTAAATTAACTTCCTATTATATACCAAATGGGGTCTCCTCATGGGTATTGAAAGCTATTTCATCATTTGGTTCCTTTCATCCTGACCAACTTTTTCTTTCATCCCCATGTCTATCTACAAACTACATTCAGCTTTATATTCCCCACACATACTTTGTGCATTCCTGTTTTTAAAGTTCTCTAGCTTTCTCTGATAACAACATGGCATTCATCATCACCTCACATGTACTCTTACAAAGCCAGAATGAATCATTGTTAAAGCCTTTATCAACCTCTAAAACAGTGTTTTTTGTGGGGTGGGGGCAGGGATAGATGCATGAAGATTCATATCTGGTGGTAAATATTAATATGGGTGGGAGGTTTGTGCAAATTGAGAAAGGACCCCAGTATTTGGGGTATTTATTATTCCCACTGTTGAGAACTACAGCCCTAAATAATCTTGCTTCTTTCGTCTTCATGTGTTAACAGTCTACTGTATTGTATCCTTCTTTCTGTTATGATGTGAGGTCATTTGCATTTTATAAACTCTACTCTTTTTGGTTATTTGTCTTTTTATACAGTGGCTGCTGTTCTGCATTGTAGACGGCTCTTCAGTAGCATGTTTCACATATTAAAATCTATTATAAATAGATTTTAAAGAGATTATAGAACAGTACTGTTAAATGTTGATAATCAAAGTGAAGATAAATTTGTATCATTTATGAGTTTTTTAGTTTCTTATTTTTTAATCTTCGCCCGAGGATGGGGTCCCCAACCTCCCCTCTCCCTAACCACAGATACAGCTCACATTACTGCCTGAGCTCCATTCCTGTGTCCCCCTACCCCCGTCTCTGGAAAAACCATCTTCCACAAAACCAGTCCCTAGTGCTAAAAAGGTTGGGGACCAATTCCTGAGGATATGTTTATTGATTTTAGAGAGAAAAGAAGGGGTGGGGGGGAGAGAAACATCAGTCAGTTGTCTCCCAACCTGGGATCAAACCCGTAAGCTTTTGGTGTACAGGACTGTGTTCCAACCAGCTGAGCCACCCAGTCAGGGCAGTTATTTTTCCTTATCCACCATTTAATAATAATGCTTGAGACTTTGTTATTTAGTTTTCATTTCAGGTTCAAGAACTTGAATTTTAAATACAGTTGACTCTTTAACAACATGGGGTTAGAGGCTCCAACTCTTGATTCAGTTGAAAAGTCCAGGTGTAACTTATAACTGTCCCAAAAACTTAACTACAGCTGTCTCTCTGATTGGTTCTAGGACCTTCCATGGGTACCAAAATCTGTAGATGCTTAAGTTTGATATATAAAATGGCTCAGAGCAACACATAGAGTTGTTCCTCTGCATTTAGGGATTCCAGGCTCTGAATCTATTTTGATACATGGTTGGTTGAATCTGTGAATGCAGAACTCTGGGATATGGAAGGCTGTCTGTATGAAGGGAGACCCCTGAAAAAACAAATTATCTCCTGGGGGGCAGGCCCTTATAGTACAGGCTTCCCCGCTTGCTATGTGAGTGTTCTAGCAGCCCGCCTGTGTCAGTGCACCAGCTGGTGTTGTTATGAGAGACTGCATTTGGCTTCAGTGAATTTTTTTTGAAGACTCAGTGCATTTGCCCATTTCATGATGGGTGATTTATGAGCACACCTGCGCATACCCTGCTGAATGTTAAGCAGTTTTTAACCAAAAATGGCATGACCTCCATGCCCCACCATCCCTGTTCACCTGATCCCACCCAAAGTGACTTCTTTTTTGTTTGCTTCCCTGGGTGAAAAAAGTTCTCAAAGAAAAATTGCCCATGCGGAAGAGGTGAAACAAAGGCAGCACAAGCACTAAAACGCATCAAAATTGATGAGTCCATAAACTGTTGTGAGCAATGGGAAAAGATATCAGTGGGTTTATTACATCAAATTGAGAGTACTTTTCAGGTGATTGAAGTTTAAATATGTAAGAATAAATACATAATCTTTTGTAAATAAATTCTGGGGTTTTGGGCCCCCCCCCCATATATTTATTGGAAAATAATTGCTTATAAGTAGACCCATGCAGTTCAAACTTGTTGTTCAAGGGTCAACTGTAGTGAATTTTGTCAAGGAAAATTAGCAATGTGTTGATGACTTTTAAGATGTAGAAGGGTATAGTTATAAAAGCAAAGAGAAAAAAGCTACTTCCATCATTTCCTAAAAATTTTAAGAAGTTGGGTTGATAATTATTTTTGTACCACTGAATGTGCAATATCATTGGCATAGTACTCTTTCAGTAATTTTTAGAAAGACTTTGAATCTCTGTGTCTTCTACTCCATGTAAATGGCATGGATGAAGTACGATGATAGCCATTGCCTTCAAAACCATTTTGAAAAGTTATGCCCCAACTATTCAGTACAGAGAAACCCTGAACAGAGGCCTTTTGGAGGTCTGCTGTGCCCCCTGGTCCATCATCATTGTCCATGTTGCATTGTATTTTAGTTAGGCATTCTGTGACTCAAAAAACAAAACTTTTACCCGATGTTGTTTGGTCCTGTATTTTGCCATAAAAGTTCACATACTTATCATTTTGTCTCAGAGCCAACTTGCAACAAAAGCACTTTATTTCAGCTCAAGAAAAATATATTAGGTCTGTACTTTGTTTACCAAATAATCTGCTAGTTTATAGAAATTGGAGAGCATTATGCTAAGTGAACTAAGCCAGGCGGTGAAAGACAAATACCATATGATCTCACCTTTAAGTGAAACCTAATCAACAAAACAAACAAGCAAGCAAAATATAACCAGAGACATTGAAATTAAGAACAAACCAACAGTAACCAGAGGGGAATTAGGAGGGAATAATAGAGGGAAAGGGGGACATGGACAAAACCAAGGCAGGGTGGAATCGGGAGGGAGGGTGGGGGTGGCTGGGGTGCAGGGCGGGGAGGCAGAAAACTATACTTGAACAACAATAAAATTTTTTAAAAAGGAAAATATGTTTTTATTGAAAAGCTTAGAGTCTAGTGAATGAGATGGACCTATGAACAAGGGAATTTCAGTACAGTGTATAAAATGCTGATAGATATGTTATTGGAGGAGGGCCACTTAGTAGTTCTTTGAGGATTTGTGGAAGGCTTCTTGTGGAATGAAGCTGACTCTTAAAAGGTGACTATAACTTCACAAGTTATAGGAGGGGAGACTTAAATTTATATTGCTTTATTGTTTTTGTTTTAGAAAAGTTGTAATGGAAATACTTGTAGAATTAAAAATTACAAAAACAATTTAGATTATTTTACTAGTTTTCACTACATGAAGTTCTGTATTAGGTGTGATATGATAGTGATTTAGATTTTTATCTCAACATGGACAAGATTAAAGATTTTTTTAAACTCATATATTAAAAAATAATAAACCTGAGTGAAAGATAATTATTTAATGTACTCAATAATAGTTCTTAAACGGGGGTAGTGTTACTGGCAGGTCTAGCTTATGCCATACCCAACATTGAGATAACTGAGATACTCAATTTAGCAATTTGTAATACTTAACAAGTAAAAACAACTTCAGTGTCCATTCTGTCAACAAGTATTTTTGAGCATTTCAGAATGCCATGAACTTTTCTAGGCACTTGAAATATACTTGTGAGACAAAATTGACAGTGTTCTGACCTTTTGTAATAATTTTTTTTGGGGGGGATTGGGGAAGACAACATAATAAAGAATTATGTGGTATGTTAGCAGATGATATGCTGTGAAAAATTAGAGCAGAGTAGGAAGGATTAGGAGTGATGATATGAAGTAGTTTAATAAGAGTGCAGAAGACAGTATTGGGCTACAGATCAGAGACTTTGGATAGTTGTTAACTTGTACATGATATTTTAAGTCATGAGCAAGATAAAATCACTAAGGTAATATAAGATGAAGATGGTGACAAGTAACCAAGGACAGAATCCTGGTCCACTCTTTACCTAGGAAGAAGACGAAGAACTAGCTAGCAGAGGCTAAGGTAGAAAAAACAAGACTATGCATCCTGAAAGTCATACAAAGAAAGTATACCAAAGAGAAAGAAGGAATTAATTTGTTGAAAGGTGATGATTGGCCAAGGAATTACCTCCTGGAGGGTGGGCCCCTTGTAGTACAGGCTTCAGATGCTGGTGCTATGTTGAGTAAGAGGAGCACTGAGATTTAGCAACACGGAAATTGTTAGTGACTTTTACAAGAATGACGCTGGTTGGAGTAATTGCAGCAGGAGCCTGCTTAAAGTGGGTTTAAGAAAAAATAAGGAGCATTTGGAGATAGGAGGAATTGACAAGTGTTATAATTAGGGTGACCCTATGACCACATTTTCCTGCGACTCTCCTGGTGGTGTTCACAACTTGGACCCAGCATAATTTTTGTGGTGCCTCATTTCATTTTCAGTTGGGGTTTCATTTGAGTAACAGACTGTATGGTCATTGTCATTATTCTTTTATCACACCCAAATTTAACCAATTCTATCTCTTCAAAGGTAGTTTATATGAGAGATCCTCATTAGTCCTTCCTTTTGTCATAACAAAATATTGCAGGGCTTATACTTCTACCTCAGATCTGTAATCAGCCATTTTTTTCTAAGGTGTTCTTTCTCATTTTAGTGGTGTTTAGCAAGCAAGAGTTGAAATTTTGATAGATTTTGATTGAGGGGAGTGAGAAAGGTAGGTGGCCAGTTTGAGAAAGGCATTTCACAAGTAAAATTTTTTAAAGCAAACAGTTGACCAAAGATACTGAGGTTGGAAAATAGAAAATTTACTCAGGGAACTCTATGTAAAACTGAATAGATGGCATGTGAGAACCCCTAGAAGAAGTGTATTATAATATTAGAGCAAAAAGTGCATTGAAGCCAGGTAATGAAAGGATTTGAACATAAGACAGAAAGCGTTTGATTTCATTCTTTATTTAGGACAGTGACATATAATAGGCCTTGATGTTACCGGGTCCAGGAAAACTAATTAGGATGTTATAATCCACACAATCCATAATGAAGTCCTGAGCCCATGGGTAGGATAATAGTAATCCAAAGGAGGGAACCAAATTCAACAGATACTACAGCAGAGAAAGCAAAAAGGGGATGGGAGCCTAACAGAAGCATGACAAAGAGGTCTGCAGTGTCAGATGCCTGACCTGTCTAACCTGAGCAGCAGAGGCTGCAGGTGCCGTTAATTTCAATAGAGAACATAGGAATAAGTGAAGGAGGAAGACCAAGATATTTTTTTTTAATTCCTTGGTGATGTGATGAGAGAGTAAGTATATAACCTATTGAATTCCATCTAGTACAGGCGTATTTAAGAAACAGTAGAACAATATTTAGGAAATAAGGTTTTTCTTGTCACTGAAGGAAACCATAATGAGATTCCCATCTATGGAAAAGCATGAAGATTTGGATGTCAATACCCCTCTCATAAGTTATTTCAGATTCTTTATTTCAGAGAAGTGCATTTCTTGCCTCACTTTTAAATAGATCAAAAAAAAAAAAAAAAAAAAACCCACACCAAAAAAACCACAACCCTCCAAGAATCCAGACTTTTCCTGGCACTTTATAATTCTTTGTATTGGAAATTAACCCCTCATAATACAAACATCATATTTCAGTTTTAATCGCCTTTTGGAAAATACAAACATTTTATATTTTATTCAGTTAAAAGCCCAACCTTGAGCCCTGACTGGTGTGGCTCAGTGGATTGAGCGCAGGCCTGTGAACCAAAGCATCACCTGTTCGATTCCCAGTCAGGGCACATGCTTGGGTTTCCAGCCATGTCCCCAATATGGGATGTGCTAGAGGCAACCATACACTCCCTTTCTTTCTCCCTCCCTTTCCCCTCTCTCTAAAAGTAATAAGTAAATAAAATCCCTTTTTAAACAAAAAGCCCAACCTTAATGAGAGCATCTTGGAATTTAAAATGTCTGCATGGTTACTGCCTCCAAGTTACTTTTTGTTGTGATACAGTGTCTTTTCCATAGCCCAGTGTAAATAGTTTGGTTGCAAACATACCTTTCCCCCACTGAAACAGAGACAGCACTGCCGTGATAGAGTAATGAGTCAGTGTACAGTAGTCTTCCCTCATCCACAGTTTCTCTCTCTGCAGCTTCTGTTACATGCTGTCAATTGCAGTCTAAAAACGTTGTGGAAAATTTCAGAAATAAACAAGGAGTTTTAAGTTGTGCCCCCTTATGTGGAGCATGGTGCAATTCCACAGTGTCCTCTTGTGCCCCACCCATGATGTGCATCATCTCTTTGTCCATTGTATCCGCATTGTATATGTTACCTGCCTGTTAGTCACCTAATAGCCATCTGGATTATCAGATCTACTGTCATGGTATCACAGTGCTTGTGTTGACATCACCCTTATTTTACTTAATAATGACCCCACAGTGCCAGAGTAGTGATGCTGGCAATTCAGACACACCAAAGAGAAGTCATGTAGTGCTTCCTTTAAGTGAAAAGGTACATGAAGTACAGTAAGGTATTTTGAGACAGAGACCATATTTACATAACTTTTATTACAGTATATTGTTATAATTGTTCAATTTTATCATTGTTGTGCTCCAGTTGTTGTTACTCTCTTACTGTGCCTTATATATAAATTAACCTTTATCATGGATATGTACGTATGTATAAGGTAAAACATAGTTTATATGTACAGTACACTACTATCTATGGTTTTAGGTATTCATAGATCATTCATTTGAAATATATCTTCATTGGATAAGAGGGGCTACTGTACTTGATTGTTCAAACAAAAGGCTTTGGGGAGAAGAAAAACAAGGAGATAGCCGAATAACCAAAATTGGGATTATGTAATTCCAATTAAATGTGTGCTCTTTTGAAAACAGGCAAAGCATTAGAATCTGGCAGTGGAGAGAGAGTAAGGGAACCGGAGTGTTCTGATGGATTTGGTTATTTGTAGATGACTACTTTTAATGTAGGAAATTTGAACAATGTTACTTTAATGTGATTGGGAAGAAATTAAAACAATTTGTAATTTATCAGCAGTACTAACAACAGGATATGGCAAAAAACCAAAACGTAGGGATTCTAGTCCTAGCCCTCATGTAGTGCGTTGAGTGAGTCTCTTAAACAATTTCTTGGATTATCATTTCCCTTTCCAAAACTGAATGAGTCAGAGGTTCCTAAGATAAGCCTGAAGCACACCACAAGGATTCACAGCACTAAAAAAAAAGAAGAAAAAAGTTTCTATTTACAGTAAGAGCTTATTACCGTTCAAGGAGAGAGATTATAATCAGCAGAAGGAAAAGGCACACAGGGAAGTCCTAAAGGAGCCTGTAGGTGTCCTCTCCCACTTGCAGGGTGTTGCCAACCAGGGAAGCACATTTGAACCTTGGTTTCTAGGGTTTTTATGTGGTGACAATCATATAGGTGTGAATCACCCACATGACTGACCTCAACTACTCATTCTCCAGTCTCCCAGAAAAGAGAAGTGGTCACCAGAAATCACACTGTAAGCATAAACTATCTGATTAAATTAGAACCCTGGGGCTCAAAGGCTCAGAGCTCATTTCCCAGAAACTGGCCAAGGACCAGTCCTGAAGATAGGCCTTTTCCAGCATGTGCACAGTTTGAGCAACACAGGCCTGATGAGTTAACTCTTCTGCCCAAGTGTAGAATTACATGATACTGAAATTCCGTATAATCTAATGTTCTGCGAATGGATTAGTACTTCATATATATTGTAAAGAATTGAATGCTTTTGTTTGTCTTTAAGATGGTGTGGATGTTTCTATTTGAAAGGTTAAATTAAAAAAAAAAAACAAATTAATACTGATGCTAGAAAATAAGAACGGGATTGAATGTGTAAAAATAAAATGTGTCTTAAACAAGTCAACACAGAGCCCTGCTCACTAATGAATAAGCTCCCAAGTGGAAAGATTAAGAATTTCCAGACTTGAGTCATTTTGAAGAAATCTAAGGAAACTACCTAATTAAGCCCAGTTTCAGAAGCTAAGTTCAGTTAACATTTGATTAGCAATTACTGATATTTTTAATTTCCTTTGCATTGGTGGTAAATTTGAACAGTTTTAAATGAAAAACCTTTGCACCATTTTTGTAAAATTGAGGAAAATGCTCATTTTACTTTTCTACTTTAGTATGAGTCTCTCTTAAACACATTTGAAAGTTGTTTAGTGCAGTATTCTATATTTAGTGCCTGTTAAATAACTCTGGTACCTTCATCTTCCCATTATTTATCCTTATCTGTAGTTTTTCAATAGAGAATGGTTTTATTTGTATTTCTACTTTTTTTTTTTTTTTGGTGTGGCCACTTTTCATATTTAAAATTTCTTTGATTTAAAAATGTTCGATTTTTTAAAAATCAATTGAAGTATATCTAGGTGTTTTGTTTTTCTCCGAAGTCCATAATTTATAACTTCGGTATAAAATTTGCAAATTACCATATAGAATAGTGCATTTTGTTCTACGTTTGAAATTACAGAATATTTGAAATGGTTACATTCAGTTTAAAGTTGAGTAAAACCTTTCTAAAATTCGACATACTTTATCTGAAAAAAAGTATTGGAATTATTTTGTATAAAAGAAACCTTCTTGTTCCTACCTGGTTAATCATTTTACTTAGAATTAACCCCATACACTAGAAATGGCACAGTGTAAAATTACCGTAGAAGTACTGAACTCTTCTTTCACGTTTCCAATTAATATCTTCTTAACTGTGTTTAAGTATGGTGCAGGAGGGAACCAAATGACTTTCAACACTGACTACATATAAAATGTCCTTGGGATAGTTACATAGCTTTTATCTTAAAATGTTTATTGCTGGGTCAAAAATGGATCTTAGTTTTCCCATTGTCATGAAATCCTTTCTCAGAAAGAGCAAAGTATTAATTTTTAGCTTATACTGCCTGGTTTATTAGCTAATGTGGTTTCCCAGCCATTCACAATATAATCTCTATGTTTCAATGAGTTCTTAAGTAGTGTTTTACCTTTTTCTATTATAAATAAAAGTTATAGTAATATAGAATACTTTAGAGCAGGTAAGTACTGTACTTTGCAACATCTAGTGGTCCTCATGGCTGTTTTTTCCAGTATTTGTTCTGTTCAATTTGATTCTCTAAAGCAAAGCCACATTGGCAATTCATAATTCTTTGGCAAGTCTGAATTTGACTTTTCTGTTGAAATGAGACTTTATTGCCCTCTTTAGATTTTCTCTTTTTTTATTCAGAAATGAGCATTTAAAATTTTTTCACTCTGGTCCAATTTTGTTCAACAAATGTGACATTGTACTAGAAACTAATAGTCAAAGCTAAATAAGACGTCATTCTTCTACCGTTGAAGAACTTACGCTGTAGGCTCTTCATTCCATTTTTCTGTCAACAAAATGGAAGATAAAGATTAATAGAAGCATAAATTACTCCCTGATTTTATTTATTTGTTTGTTTGTTTGTTTATTTTTGAGGTTGCTTGGGCCATTTTCTTTTGACTGGGTGGTTTATTGCCTGACCTTGTTCAAACATGCTTCCTTCTCATGCACTTGAAGGCGAACTGTTTCCAGCAAGCTGGTTAGGGTGTACTTCCACTTCTAAATAGTTAGCCAGAAAGCTGAAATTGTTAAAACTTTTTAACCTTCAATAATCTAAATACCATTTGTCTTTCAGAGTTGTCTACCTAAATTAGGGCTTTTTTGAGTTTTATCCACAAAGCCTGCAGTCTTACTTGCTTTCCAAATCTCTTGTGGGAAACCTTCATTCATAATGAAGTGAGTATATGTATTGTCAGGTAGGGTACCACCGCCACAAATCCAGGAAATGACCCAGTATCCCAGGCATTCTTTGAAAATTGCGAATTATTTATTTAAGATCTTAAAAAAATCATTTCCCAATTTCTTCTACAGTTTAAATTGCTGATCAAGTAAATCCTGGTGAATTTTACGCTACTAAACATCAGATTGAAGGGTAATTAATGTATTCTTTAAATATGAGTAATTTAAAATTTGCATTTAAATTAAAACCTGTTGTTAAAACTATTAAATTCAGTCCAAGAAAATGAAACAGCTGTTTAAAACTTCTTCTCATAAAATATATTAGACATCCTGAATTAGAATGTGTATAAATCTAGAATTTAGAGCATTTAAGAGATGATTTGTGTATCCTAGCAGTTTAGCATGAACCTCCCAAAAAGACTCCACAGCATACTCTTAGGATTCAGAAAGGCTGTGGCTTAAATTTTCTCTTATCTTCTGAGGGAAATACCGATATTTGTGGCATCTATTCATTTGTGATAACACATCAAAAAGTATCTTATTCTGAAAGGCAATACATGTGGAAAGAATAACTTAATAGTATATTATTATTGCAGTTTCTGCATTGTCTAAAAACCCATTCAATTTATGAGTTCCTCTAATTTCAGTGATGGCACAACATTTCTATCAACATAGTTTTCCTTTTTAAATACCATTTAAAAAGTTTATTAAGAACTATATTTAGGAACTAATACTCCCTTTTAATTACACTAAGGCATTAGACAAATCAGCCCCCAAATACTGAAGTATGAGTGTTGCAGTAAGGAAAGTTTAAGCCAACTATGTGCATCTAAATTTCACTTTGATAGTTTTTAAGGTAAATATTTAATTCTAGGCATTATTTATAGCACATGGCACTTGTTCAAATAATATGGTGTAATGAGTTATTTTATAAAATGAAGATTGGTAGAAAATAGAAAATACAGTTGTATCCTAATGCTGCTGTAACAGATTACCACAAATTTAGTGTTTTAAAACAACAGATTTATTATCTTAACAGTTCTAGAGATCAGAAATCTTAAAATCAGGATGTTGGCAGGGCTGTATTCATTCTGGAGACTTAGGGGGGTATCAGTTTCTTGCCTTTTTTTCAGTTTTTAAAGCCACCTGCATTGCTTGATTCATGGACCGTTGCACTATCTTCAAGCAGCATACATTTTCATTATCTATCTATCTCTATATGCATATATATTAAATGACCTGATAATTATTAATATAGGAAATCTTCATACTTTTTTCAAATATATTTTATTGATTATGCTGTTACAGTTGTCCCATTTTTTTCTCCTCTTTATCCCCCTCTACCCTGCATACCCCCTCCCAAGGGCATTCCCCCTACCCTTTTAGTTCAAGTCCATGGGTCGCACATGTAAGTTCTTTAGCTTCTTCATTGCCTATACTATTCTTAACCTCCCCCTGTCTATTTTCCACCTACAAATTATGCTTCTTATTCCCTGTACCTTTTCCCCCATTCTTCTCCCTACCCCTACCCACTGATAACCCTCCATGTGATCTCCATTTCTCTGATTTTGCTCTTGTTCTATTGTTTGCTTAGTTCGTTTTTATTTTTTATTTTTTTAGGTTCAGTTGTTGATAGTTGTGAGTTTGTTGTCATTTTACTATTCATAGTTTTGATCTACTTTTTCTTAGATAACTCCCTTTAACATTTCATATAATAAGGTCTTGGTGATGATGAACTCCTTTAACTTGACCTTACCTGGGAAGCACTCTAACTGCCCTTCCATTCTAAATGATTGCTTTGCTGGATAGAGTAATCTTGGATGTAGGTCCTTGCTTTTCATGAATTCAAATACTTCTTTCCTGCCCTTTCTTGCCTGCAAGCTTTCTTTTGAGAAATTAGCTGGTAGTCATACAGAAACTCCTTTATAGGTAACTGTATCCTTTCTCTTGCTGCTTTTAAGATTCTCTCCTTCTCTTTAATCTTGATAATGTAGTTATGATGTGCCTTGGTGTGTGCTTCGTGGGTCCACTTTCTTTGGGACTCTCTGAGCTTCCTGGACTTCCTAGAGGTTTATTACCTTTGCCAGATTAGGGAAGTTCTTCTTCATTATGGTTTCAAATAAGATTTTTATTTCCTGGTCTTCCTCTTCTCCTTCTGGCACCCCTATGATACGGATGTTGGAATATTTAAAGATGTCCTGGAGGTTCCTAAGCCTCTCCTCATTTTTTTGAATTCTTGTTTCTTCAATCTGTCTGGTTGAATGTTTATTTCTTCCTTCTGTTGATTTGAATCCCGGTTTCCGTCCCTTCACTGTTGGTTCCCTGTATATTTTTCTTTACTTCACTTTGTATAGCTTTCACTTCTTCCTTTATTTTGCAGCCATACTAAATCCTTTCTATGAGCATCCTGATTACCTGTGTTTTGAACCCTGCAGCTGATAGGTTGGTTATCTCTTGGTTGCTTAGTTTCTCTGGAGTTTTAATCTGTTCTTTTAGTTAGGCCATATTTCTTTGCCTCATTGCACCTGTTATGTTGTAAGGGGTGCAACCTTAGGTATTCACCAGGGCAAGGCAACCCACTTTGCTGTGGTGTGATGCTGTATGTGGGGGAGGGGTCAGAGAGGCAACAGTTCCTCTTGCTCAGCTCTCAGTTGGCTTTCAGTCACTTCTGCCACTACCCACAAGCAAATTTGGCCCCTCTGTTGCTGATTCCCAGGTGGGTGGGTTTGTGCATGTTCTAGGACCCTGTGGGTCTCCCCAGTGAACTCTCCTGTGAAGCTGGGAGTTTCCCCCGGCACCTCAACCCCCACAGGTGTTTTCAGTCAGTGGTTTGAGGCTTTATTTCCCTGTGCAGGAGCCCTGGGTTGCGCAGTCTGTTTCGCTCCCCAGTTGTTCCTCCCAGTTTATCTGTGTGCAGATGTGGGACCACCCACTTCACCAACCTCCATCTTGCCTGCCCAGTCCTCCAGTCCCCACCTTGCTGTGAGTCCTTTCTGCCCAGCTGCCAGTCTCTGCCCCTCCTACCGGTCTGGATGAATGTGTCTTCTTTAACTGCTTTGTTGTCGGACTTTCATACAGTTCGATTTTCTGACAGTTAAGGTTATTTTTTGTTTTGAAATTTGTTGGTGTCCTCCTTTTGGTTGTGTGAGGAAGTAAAGTGTATCTACCTATGCCTCCATGTTGGCTGAAGTCTGGAAAATTTTCATTCATATATGATCTTAAAGTGATCCATCATTCCCTTAGTGGAATGCATATCAAAGTAAAATTCTCTTCAACATGAAGAAGAGTATGAGATGAAATTATAACCACCTAAACTTGGTTAGTAATTTTACTTGCTTTGTGTATGTGTGTATCTGTTTTAATTTTATAAAGTGAATCTGGATTAATTCCTGGAATAATAGAAAAATATTTTATGACTTTGAGTTTTCCAATTCAGAATTAAATTAGATATTTCTCAGTAAAGCTCTACATTTCTCTATAAATTGATGAGATTGCCAATGTCCTATGTCATTAAAATAAAAATTTAAGCTTATGTGTTCTTAAATTAACATTTTGAATTATTTTAATCTTATTTTTATCAAGGAAATGTTTTTATCCTGGAGATTTTATGACACATTGGATTTTCTGGCTTTTATAGAATCTGAATGTAGTTGTTTTAGGGAGATTAGCTCTTAAATTCATTTTGCTATGGCTGTTTTTCATAGCATAGTCAGTTCTTACGGTGTATGATAGGAATTGTTTTCTAAAATTAAGAATTTATTTAATATATTTCTTAAAAATAAAACATACGAAGGAATTTAACTCAATAATGAGAGTTTAAAATTAGATTTATAACTAAAGTTATTTTTGTGTGTATGTGTTTTTTACAGGAATTGAAACCTGATATAGTAACGAAATCTGCTCTTGGTGATGATATCAATTTTGAAAAAATCTGCAAAAAGGTATATCTGGAATGGATTTTATTTTATTTTTTTAGGGAAAGTTTCTTATTTATATTTTTGACTTTTTCCTTGATGAGAAAACTCATCAAGAAGCCAGGTTGTATAAATACATAATGAATTTCCCCACTTGAACTCCAGTATTACCACCAAAAAAAAAAGTTATGCCAATTTATGAATTTTGCTTTAATATGTTACCAAACTTTCAAGGTCTTTAAAGGTGTATGTTGAACTAAATACAATTTTTATGACTTAGCAGTTTGTCAGTCTTACCTATTCAAACAAAGAATCATTATTTTTATTCTTTCCAAATCATTTCCTTGAATATTTCTCTTAAATCCTGCATTTACCCTGTGAACTATTATATTTAACCCCCATTTTACAAATGAGAAAAACTGAAAGATTGTAGTGAGGTGATTAAGGCTATTCCACAATTACGTGGTGATTAGGACTTTTACCCAGATCACCTGGTTCTTGGATTTACCAGTCCTGCTTCTTCTTCTTTGCCTTTTTGTATTTCCTCCCATTTTGCTAATACCTCCATAAGAGAGTTCCACCTCAGGACAGATTTTGGGTTGATTGATTTTTCTATATTGCTTTTCTGTTTTCACTTTCATTGACATTTGCTCTACTCTGTATTATTTGTTTCTTCTTGCATTTGTGTTTACTTTGTACTTCTTCTAGTTTCTTAATGTGGAAACAAATTACTGGTTTTGGACCTTCTTTTCTAATGTATGCATTTAATGCTCTAAATTTCCAAGAACTACTTGAGCTACATCCCATATATTTGATGTTACATTTTCATTTCATTTGAGTTCAAAATATTTTGAATTTCCCTTGAAACTTTATCTTTGACCCATGGTTTAATTAGAAGTACATTCTTTAATTTCTGAGCAACTAGGGGATTTTTCCGGGTATATTTTACTACTGTTGTCTTTATGATACATGAACATACTTTTTTAATTTTTATTTTTTGAACTTTATTATTTGTGTTATGGATTATCATGGTGACTATTTTATGTGCCCTTGGAAACAATATGTATTCTATTGGGATCAGTGTCCTATAAAGGTCATTAGGTGAAATTGGTTGATGGTATTGTTCAGGTGAGTTTTATCTTTACCGATTTACTTCTTGCTTGTTTATTGATTACTGAGAGACGTATGTGGCAGTTCCCAACTGTAAATGTCAGGTTGCCTATTCCAGCCTTAAGCAAAAAAAAAATACTCTTATTCTATATTTGTGTAGACTAGCACAGACTTCTCTACAGTTAATTGTTGTTAGACATGTTAAATGTTAAAGTATTTTATTGTAAGTAGGCCAGAATATAAGCATTGTGTGGGCCGAGGAGCATGAGAATTTATTGTTGCTGTCATTGTCCTTGTCAGAAGCAACACACAAGTCATGAGCATGATGTTACAACAGCCTCTTTACTTTAACGTTACTACGGTTTTACAGTATGTATTATTTCATAGGATTCATTCATAAAAATGAGAAAATTTTGGTTTTGTTATAGTTTTAACTTGTGGTTTGGTCTGTATCTCACACAAAATAATGACACCTTAAATAGAATAGTGGTAATGGTATAAAATATGGGAGAATATATTTTTGTTTTGTCTTGAGAGTTTTAAATAAAAGAGTTTAAACCTTTTACTAGAGTGAATTATTTTGAACTTTTTGGTTGCTAGTTCTAAAAGTATTTTATTAATGCTTAATTTGTGGTGAGAGTAAAAAGTAATTTATTTTTAGTTACTTAATAATATTATGTTTACATCTAAACTCTTAACAGGAACACTAGGCAATACTTATCACTTAACTTTAACTTGGAAATATCCAAAATAAAATATCCTGTTTCTTTGTTTGTTAACTTCTCAGCCAGATTATTTTCACTTTGGGAAATCTAGTAGCAGTTAATGTATGTGTAATATATGTAAAATGAGTATTTCAGGGTGTGATCTGTCTTCCATTTACAGCTTTTTGTTCAACCTTCCAGTGTTTGAAATATCAATTAAATTTAAAGTGGGGAAACAAACATCTTTATTAGCTTATTAGTAATTTGTAATAGTAAAGTCATTTGTATGTAACTAGATTTGTAGGCATGTGATATATAATAGTAATTAGATAAAAAGTTTAGGATCTATGTGACTAAAATGTTGTGAAGTGAAACCTGATTCCATTTCTGCTCCTTTGTACCTTCCTTCAAAAAGAGGAAGGAAGGGAGGTTGAGAGGAAGGAAGGGAAAACAGTTCTGTTTCATCAGAGTTCCTTAGAGATCCTTGAGGGATTTAAAGCCAAGGGAAACTGCCCTACCTAAGAATCCTTTCAGTTTCCTCCTAAGCTATTTGATATCATTGATTTTGTTACTATTTTATTTTATTTGTGATACTCTTCCATTGGATTCAAATTATTCCATGTCAAAATCTTAATAAATTAAACCTCTCTAACAAAAATGAGGCAGGCAGTAGATGTCTGGGAGGGAGGATTGATTAATAATTCATTTGCCATTGGAAGGGAGCTCAGTGGAAGATGACCAAATAGGAATAAGAATACTTACCTAGAGCTCTGCACATTTGAGGTTATGTGAGCATTGGAGTAGAGCAGACCGAATCAATTTGTGTGACCGTTTACAGCTTGCACAAATTTTTGCACATTCTTACCTCACTTGATCTTTAAAAAGTATAAAACAGTCATTGCATATAGAAAATATTCTTGTGTGTATGTGTGCACATGAGTGTGTCTGTGAGTACTAGTGCTTTATTTTTCAAATAAAGGAAAGGGGGTAGAAAGATTAAGTAACCAGTTAATATATGTATGATGAGAGTTTAAAACTAGAGAGTTTAGGGACTGGAACACTGACATTTCCAGACAGCTGTTTCCAGATTTTTAGGAGCGTCTCAGTTCAAAACATCTGTTGCTTTCTTAGCAATTGGCTAGACACTGTGGAAGATATAAAGGTAATAGGTGACAGTATTTTCTACAGTACTATGTAATCCAATAGAAAATAAGAGACAGTTATTATTAAACAATTTTAGGATGAGATGAAGCAAATTGATATTTGTTAACATGTACCAGTTGCCTGACTAATTAGGTGCTTTATATATGTTAGCTTTCTCAGGGATGATAACCTCATTTAACAGATAAGACAATGGGCCCAAAAAGGTCAAAACTATGCTATGGTCAGGCAGTAGGAAATGGCAGGTCCAAGGTCTAAACCCAAGTTTCTTGTTTCAGCCTATAAAATGAAAGTTTAGGACAAAAGGATGGCGTGAGCTTCCGTATATGTGTAAAACTGCAGTTTAGAATCATGGTGTTACAGGGATTATGGGTTCAACGAATGCAGAAAGTCTCCTGGGCCCTTAAATGTGAACTCTGAACCTTAGTTTGCTTAGTTGCCACACTTCTTCGAATTCAGTTGAGTGGACTATTTCTCCCTAAATGTATTTTAGTAAGTACAAATATTCATATGTTGATTTATATCTTTAGGTAAAACCTAGAATTGAAATTAAGTCCAATTAATATTGAAAATACTGCTGCTAGCATTCTGCTTATACTAATTCATGTAGAGCCAGTTTGTTTTAGGTGTCATTTTAATGGAATGGATATTGTATGTAAGAGCTTTTTCATTTTTGGACTGTTGTTTATATTTACATGTACATTCTCAAAATTCTCTTCAAAATCGAACACCAAATGCTTTGTGCTCACAGTAAATCCCATATGCCAAAATAAAAATTTTCCATTAAAAAATTAGGTGTTTTCCGTTTTTTATTTAATTTATTTGAAATGGAAGAAACTGGAGGTGTGTTAAACCACAGTTTCCTGAGAATTTTCCATGGCAGACATTGTGTCAACTTTAAATAAGGAAAGCTGTGGTTTCTTTCATACCCCCTCAATATTGTGAAGACTTTCATGCAGGTGTAAAAACTATTTATTCACAGAGACTACTTAGCCTTATAAGCTTCAAAATAAATTTATTTAAATTTAAGGTGTATGACAGTATTTGAAATTTTTCTATAAACCTCCAAAGTGTTTTCTGTCTCTCCTATGAAATTTATCACATTCTACCTTAGAATAGTTGTTTGTACATTAGTCTTAACCTTTTAAATTAGAACAAGATCATGAGCCTCAAAAGAGGGTGTTTGTCTTTATGTATAACACCATGCCTTCACATAACAAGTCATGTTTAATGTAAATATAAATATAAATATAAATATAAATATAAATATAAATATGACTAAATATAAAGAGGGAGAAAGTAGGTGAGGAGGGAAGATGGACAGGAGAGAAATGAAGGAGAGAAACCAAGTCTGTCGTAGCCGAGGCTGCCTGCCTATTCTTGTGAGTTCTACACTAACCCAGTGCCTTCAGCAAACTGCAGCAGAGACCCAAAGCACTGCCAAAGGTGTGAACCTGAGCCTGCTTGCCTCACAATCCTCTTTGTTTTGTTTTGTTTATTGTTTATATTTGATTTCTGTCCACAAAGGTTTCAGAGGGTCTTGGAGTTGGGTCACAAAATGAAAGAAAGTTATCTCAGTTTGAAACAAAACTTATATTTCAGCAGCTATTCTCATACTAGACTGAAATCAGAAACCTGACTTTGATACATGTAGCTCTTAAACTGTTCGATTTAAAGAAAGTTAGTTAAAAATCAAATTTTATAAATTCCAGCAATCATTTAAACTTTTCTTTCTCCTAAGTAAAAAATGTCAAATTTAACACTTTAAGTTGACTTTAACTTTATTCTTCATAAAGCAATTAAAAGTCATTCATTTAATTTTTTAAATGTAAATTTTAACAATAGGTAAAGGGAACATAGATCAAATATTTTATTTAACAATTATATCAGCAGTTTTAACTTGATTTCAAGATTACATAGCTAGTTTTGTAACACAAGCCTGTATTTTTTTAACAGGCTGCTGTCACATATGACTGCATTAACTGTGTACTGCACAACTCCAGTTGTGGCAACTCCCGTGTGAGTGGCAGTCCTGGGATTATGCAATGCAATGACTTTTTTTAAATTAATCTCACTTCTTATTAGCCTGGTATTTTCCCCCAAATAAATCCTCCACAAAGGTTGCAACATAAATACACACTTATAGAGAAAGACATAACGGATAACACCTTTATTTATTAGATTCATGCACAGTTATAAAATTTCAAATTTATTCTAGAGCCTTTTAAAAAAAATACAAAACTTACTGAAATTGGATCAAGTCACTCTGATATCTTTCAGGGCAGAGAAGTAACATTGGTAAATAAACTCAATCATAAAATGATTGTTAACTAAACAGTATTTGCCTCGAGTCAAAACTAGACATGCAGGTATTTCCACTGCTCTTCTGAAACTTTTTATAACTAAGACGGAAAGTTGTACCTAACTCTGGAAAGGAAAGTACCCAGTTCATCACAGCTTTTAGCAAGTTGTCAAAGCAGAGATTTGGGAACAGTAGTAGATATGTTTTGGGCAATTATATATGAATACATTGTCAAAACCAATTAGGATTCCTAGAACATTTTATCTAAAAATGTGAAATTAACCCCTCTGATGAGAATAGTTACTTTTTAATTTATTTGTTTTATAAATACATATGTGCATATATTGGGGATTATCTTTGAAGCAAATTTTTAGTTGCTTCAGGAAATATTCTGAAATAAGCAGTTAAATAGCTGCTGCTAGTGTTGTCTTTTCCCTTGTAACCTGAAGAAGGCCAGCTCCTGTGGTGTGTGTAATGGTTGGTTGTCAGGACTGGTTTATGTTGTCATTGTTTCTGTATTTACATTACATGTGAATGTTCTGGGAATTGGTCTGAGGACTGAAAGGTATTGGCACTGCATTGAGTATCAGATCATTTCCACTAAGCCAGAACCTTCACTTACCACCATTCAAGGAGGCACAGTTAGTGCTCTAACCAGTTGCCTTGATTTGGCAACAAAAGTGTCTGTTGGTGATATTTTTGTTTGGAACTTAACTTTTAAACATTATGAACCTGCTGATTTTTAAATAAAAATTTAGTTTACCCCCATGAAGGATTGTACTTGCATGTAATTTAGAGCAGGTGTCGCACACACCTTTTTCCATAAAAGGACCCTATCATAAATATTTTAGTCTTTGCAGGCCATACAGTCTCTGTCACAGCTACTCAACTCTTCCACTGTGACGTAGTGCAACTGTGTCTAGTATGTGAATGAATGAAATTGGCTGTGTTCCCATAAAACTTTATTTTAAAAAACAGGCAGCAGGTAAGAACTGGCAAATGGGCCAGTTTGCCCACCACCCATTGTAGGAATCAAATACTTCTACAGGGTTTTTTTCTGAAACTGACAGGTCTTTATTAGTTTTTCCCCACTTTCAAATTCAGTTGATTCTTGAATTTATCCCCACATCATTCTTTTTTCATTAATACACTTTAAGCCGTAGCTGTTGACATCTGCTGTGGTCTGTAAGGATTTAGATCTCATTCCTCCTCCATGTCATTTATGTACCTTTTCCTCTTCCTAGTATATGTGAGTCAAATTTAGATCAGTTGAACATTTCATGATTATTAATGACTAGAAGTCATATAGTAATTACTTTTCCTTTTCTATAATATTTCTATTTCCTATAGCTTTATCATTGTTATGTTTATTTTGTTAATTTTCTGTCTTCTTTCTAATGTAACACCAAACTCCTCAACAGTTATTGAAATCTCCTCCAAAGTATTTAATACACCAGATGTCTAAATTGAAATCTTTTGTCACCATCCTGGTGATTCCTGTTGCCTGGATCTCCTCTTCCTTATATCCCATGCCTTCCTCATTTTTTTTGTATCCTTCATTTTAGTGGAGCAGTAGCTTCTTGGGAGAAAAGTTCAGGGGATGAAAACTTCTTTAAACCTTGCATGTTTCAAAGTATTTTTATTCTTACCTAGTTTGAAAATTATTTTTCTACAGAAATATAGAAGCATTCCTCCATTGTCTTTTGACCCTTGATTCTAATTTCTAATTTTATTTTTCCTTCTGAAAGTTTGTAAACCTCGATATTCTGATATTACTCTATTATAATATATTGTATTGAGTCTTTTCAGCCTTTATTGGAACATGTGCTCAGCTTTTATTCTGTGCTACAGCTTTTATTATGCTTTTTATAAAACTGAAGCAAGCATGTTTGACCCATAAACTTCAGCAGCCCAGCTTGTTACTGAGTGACTCAGGTGGTCCTGGTGCAAGATTTGCATCAGCTGTAATTTAAAGATATAATTCTGGGTGACATTACCTAGGTCAGTCTTTCAAACAATAGATTTCAAACTGCCGTCATCTTGCTTTTACTTAGATACTCATTAGTTTGTTTTACTGGAGGGGGAAAAAATCCTTATATTGGGCTATTTACCATGAAGGGTAAATCCAAAATTCAGACATTTGAAGCTGGTGGTTCTATTTTAAGACACAAATGAAATTTATTCACTTTATGGAATGTTTATTGAGTGCCAGCCTACTCTTACCTGTTACTGTTGAAGGCACTGGGTCTGTAGCAGTGAAGAAGACAAAGTGTGCTTTACAGATACGCAAATATCTGCACCGGCATGAAGCACTGGGCATGTGAAATAAATGAGGAGTGATGGAAACTGTTGTGTTTGTTTAGATAACATTTTAGCAGAGATCTGACTATAGGGAGATGATCAGTCTTTGAAAGTAGAGTATTCCAGGTAGAGAAGATCTTGCAATAGAATAGTGTAAGCGTCAAGAACAGATAGCATGACCTGGTTATATATAAAAATTCACTGGGACTGTTAGAGGGAAAATTGGCTGTGGGGGAGCAACATGTTAAGGAGGGTGACCAGGTGTGAACTTATTACATTGGTCCGAGTGAGAAGACTGTTGGTGAGTTGGTCAAAGACAGTGAGAGTAGAAATGGTGAGAAGTGACTGCTTCTGCGTGTATTTTGCAGTTGGAACCACAGGATTTGCTGAAGAATTCATTTTGAGATGTGAAAGAAGGAGAAATATAATGGAGGAATCCTTTGAGTTTTAGGCCTGCACAACCAGAAAAAAATTGAAATTATGTGCAGTAAGATGGGAAAGGTAATAGTAAAACTAGGTTTGAGAAGAAAATCGAATTCTCTTTTTAACTACCACCTAGGCAGTTGGCAATATGAGTCTATAGCTCAAGTGAGAGCTAGAGGTAGAAATTTGGAAGTATCGGTCTACATATGATTTTTAAAGCAGTTGATCCAAATTATAAAATTTCTAAATTCATTCGTACATTAAATATTAGGTGTAACCCGTTCGTATTCAGTCATCATCCTGTTTATAAAGTGTTGGCTATAACCTAGGCATTGGTGCGAGGTGAGAATGCAATAGTAATACTGGAGAAAATGTAAGTATATAAGATTAGATAATTTCTAGGTATCTATTAAGTGAAAGTGCATACATTAAAATAGTCATAAGTTATATCATTGAGCTTAATGATGCATGTTATTTGATTCTTTCATATTAATTTAGTCTTAATATTTGGTCTTTTAAGTTCTTTGTTTCAAAGAACTTAAAGGATGAGCTATATTTTATTTTTTTAATATCACACATGATGCTTATCACAATTTTGGAAAGACATTAAGTACCCAAAGAATATTTACACAGTAAATATAATTGTTCAAGGACATTAGTATTTTTGTCAGTGCAAATTTTATTGTTCCATTTACAGCCTGATTCTACTGCAACTGAAAGAGCAACTGCCAGATTAGCAACACACCCTCTTCTGAAGAAAAAAATAGATGTGCTAAAAGGTATGAATTAAATGACTTTTAAACCATGTACTTAAATGTATTTGTGCCCATTATTTTGACTAAGTAGTAGTTGATTTATTTGTATTTTTGGTTCTTTATCCTTTCAAGGATTTTTTTTTTTTTTTTTTTTTTTTTAAAGAAAGAGTGAAAGGGAAGGAGATAGAAACATCAGTGTGTGGTTGCCTGTCATGCACTCCCCACTGGGGACCTGGCCCGCAACTCATGCATGTGCCCTGACTAGGAATCGAACCAGCGACCCTCTGGTTCACAGCCCACACTTAGTCCGCTGAGCTACACCAGCCAGGGTTCAATGATCTTTTGTATTATAAATATCTTTAAAATATTTCCATATGTGGGAGTGGGCTTGAAAATATAGAAGGCATCTGATATCTGAAGAACTAAATCTGTGTTTTTTCCTAAGTTCTAATAATGAGAATATATACTATATGTTCGTGGTTATGTTGAATACAATTGATTTCCCAGTTATTGATGTAATTCATATTATTGCTTGTGATGTTGCCACTACTTAGCCACATAATTTTCATTTATGTGTGTGTATTGAAAGAGTTAAATGCTTTTGTCGGTGAAGATAATTATTTTTATGTCTGAAAACCAATTTATAATGCTCTACAATTATATCAATATATTATTCCTACAGAAATGAAAGTTGCCATTTTTTTAAAATTTATTTGCATTCAGTGATGTTTTTACTATTCTTCAAAACTCCAAGGCATGAAATGATAGGAGGTATTTTTGTTTTAAGATTTTATTTATTTATTTTTAGAGAGAGAGGGAAGGAAGAAGAAAGATCAATGTGTAGTTGTCTCTGTTGTGCCCCCAACCAGGGACCTGGCCTGCAACCCAGGCATGTCCCTGGCTGGGAGCCAAACCAGAGATCCTTTAGTTCGCAGGCTGATACTCAATCTAGTGAGCCACACCGGCCAGGACTTTTTTTTTTTTTTTTTTTTTTTTTTTTTTTTTTTTTTTTTTTTTTTTTTTTTTTTTTTTTTTAATTTTAGATTTTAAATGGATATTCCTGAGCATTCTTTTAAGTTTGGTTTTTAAAAATTCAGTAGATTTCTTTGTGAATTCAGACCCATTCACTATATATACAGTCATGCATCGCAAAACAACAGGGATACATTTTGAGAAATGCATTGTTAGGGCACTTCATAATTATGCAAACATCACAGAGGGAGGGCATTTAACACAAGTAGATGGTGTAGCCTGCTACACCCCTAGGCTCCATTGTAATCTTATGGGACCACCATCATATATGCTGTCCATTGTTAATGGAAACATTGTTGTGTAGTACATGATTGTACTTAATATAATGTACAAATATCCTAAGTGTTTCTAAATAGTTTTAGAAATACTATACTGGAACAGTGACATTT
Source organism: Anoura caudifer (assembly GCA_004027475.1). NCBI lineage: Eukaryota > Metazoa > Chordata > Mammalia > Chiroptera > Phyllostomidae > Anoura > Anoura caudifer. Next base: position 73,567 of record PVKU01006753.1, read on the forward strand.
TATACTATTTGTTCACTGCTGATACAAGTTGATACTATTTCTTCTTTTGCAGCTGCTGTCAAAGCCTTTAAAGATGCAAGACAAAATGATACTGAAGTTCAGTCATCAAAGAATGCTTCAGAAGAAAATTATTCCAGGGACACTTCACGTTCAAGTGATGATGCCATTAAGTTACAGCATGAAGGAGCTATTGTCAGTGAGCAAAAAGACAAAGAAGCCAAAATGTTGGCAAAGAAATCAGTAAATAGTTCAAAAGAAAAAATAGCCAAGAGGGAACACGGGCCCAAAACAGTGGACATGCCAAATTCTCCATCAAAGCCTTCTGAAAAGGATTCTGTAGTTCCCTATGAACCCCAGAAAATACCTGCTAACCGAAAACTGAAACCATTATGTCAAAACAAAAAAAAGGAAGTGCCCAAGAGCTCACTTGGTGAAAACAGTGATGGAGAAGAATTACACGAAGAAGAAAAGGAGTATTTTGATGACAGCACAGAAGAAAGGTTTTACAAACAGTCTTCCATGTCTGAGGATAGTGACAGTGGTGACGACTTCTTCATTGGAAAAGTCAGACGGACACGAAAGAAGGAAAGTACTTGCCATTCTTCAGCTGTGGAACAAAAATCCCCCCAAAAGGTGTCCCCTGAAGAGAATATACTTGAAACCCATCAGGGTATAAAAAATTACAAAAACAAGCCAAGTACAGAAGGAAGGAAGTTTGAATCAGTGTTTTTCCACTCTTTATCTGGATCTGAAAGCTCTAGAAGGTAATTATATTTTTGTGTTCTGAAATAATTATCAGTTTTTTTTAAAAATGTAAAATATTTACACATCCTAATAATGAGAGAAGAGGTTACCTGTCATACATAATTCTCATTTGTACAAAATACATCTTGTGACTTTGACCTCTCCAACTTTATATTGGGATGATAGATACAAATACCCATGTGGCAATGACCCATTTATTCAACTTCATAAGAAAGTAAGCTGTAATAGCCAAATAGTTTTTCTAGCTAACTTAAGTTTATCCTTTCAGTTATCAAAATTTTGAAAGTTTGAGTTGAATTTTGATGAAAACTCTTGAAAATGTCTCACATGTCTCTTTAAACTTTATGAATAGAAATATGGTTGGTTTGGGGTTTTTTTGTTGTTGTTATGTTGTTAACCTAGGGCCACTATTGTAAACATCAATCATTTTATTATGTATTCCTGTTTCAGTACATATAGCTGCTTGCCCTAACACCACCCGTTTCTCCAGACTGCTTTATATTTGGTAGTTTGCTATCTCTCTCCCTGCTGTTAACCACTTTTCACAGCTGTTCTATAATAAATCAATACATTTGTTTTTGTATGTATTTTTAATCGGGCAGGGGATATCTTCGCACATGGTAACCTCATTTCTTCAGTAACAGCTGTTTTCTTCAGTAAACTGTTTTGCTATATAATTATATCTCAGAGATCATTTTTAATAGAATAGAAAAATGTGATGTTGAAAATTTGTTGAAAGAAGAAAGAGAATATGGAAAAGACATATAACCGTCTTTGGAGCCTTAAAAATAATTAAAATATTGTATCTTCCAAACATGCCTCAAAAGGCAACATTTTTTCTCATTTGAAAATAACACATCACTATTTCTTTCCTCTCCTACAAAATGTAAATCTTAATTTTTATTATATGTGACTCATTCCCCTTATGAGAAGATTTTTGAAATTCTTTTTCTAGATCATCCTCAAGAGTAGACACAAGGTAACCAGAGGATATCTTAAAACCAGAAGCTCCTATGAAGATAGAGGAAAATTTCCATGTTTCTGTAGTACTACTGGGGCCTAACAAACCTTTGATGAAGCTAAAACCTGGGGTTTTTATAATCTTTTTATAGATTGCTGGTGGGATGAGGGAGTCCATTAAATGAGTTTTATCATCTTTATTACATTATCATCTTAAGTCAAAAATTCTTTTTTTTTTTATTTTATTTTTCAGTTATTATTTATGTTCAACATTATTAGTGTCAGGTGTTACAGCATAATGGCTGGACAATTGTACTTTACCACAGGTTGCCCTCAATATTCCAGTACCCACCTGGCCCCATACATAGTTATTACAATATTATTGACTATATTCCCTATGCTGTACTTTACATCCCCATGACTGTTTTGTAATTACCAAATTGTACTTCTTAATCCCTTCGTTTTTTTTTTTCACCAGTCCCTCAAATCCTCTCCCCTCTGGCAATCATCAGTCTGCTCTCTATCTGTAAGTCTATTTGTACTTTATTCATTTATTTTGTTCTTTAGATTCCACATAAAAGGAAATCATATGGTACTTTGTCTTTCTCTGACAGGTCAGAAGATTTATTTATCTTTTTAAAGTCCTAATGGTGTTTTTCTTCTTTTAGAAATCATAGAGAACAGGCTCCGAAAAGCAACACACCAGGTATGTTATTAATGGCTGCCTCACCGCCGTATGCAATTAAGCAATGTTTTGCCAAAGTGAAAGGATGAAAAATTCTGATTACTTGATAGCCTAAATGAATTATGTACATACAGAAATGGAAACAGCATCTTATAATTATATAATTCTTAATTTAGATTGTTTTTCCCTTATGTCCTGTCAGTGGAAAAGATATAGACAAAAATTATTGGGAAATATTGGGTCTGTTTATCAGACCCAATTTATCTTGAACTAACTCATTCTTTAAGTAAGTTGCATAAGCTATACTTCAGCCAATGCCATCCTGTTAAACATTCATTAACAAGTATGTCACTTTCTGGATTGAGAGTAAAATCAAAGTATTTTCAAATTTATAATAAATCAAGTTTAATATATTCGGGTAGACTGACTTCTGTGCATATTTCAAACTCTCCTGATTTAAAAATTAAAAATGTATCAACTTCTGGCCAAGATGGAGGCATAGGTAGATATACGTTGCCTCCTTGCACAACCAAAAGGACAACAACAATTTAAAAACAAAAAACAACCAGAATTGACAGAAAACTGAACTGTATGGAAGTCCGACAACCAAGCAGTTAAAGAAGACACATTCATCCAGACCAGTAAGAGGGGCGGAGCCAGCTGCCCAGCTGGACAAAGAGAACTCACAGCAAGGTGGGGACTGGAGGACTGGGGTGGGCGAGATGGTCGCTGGCTGGCAAGGCAGCAGTGGGTGGACCCTGCCAGGCAGGGGATTTTGAACCAGGGTGGTCCCTCATTCACATGCAGATAAACCAAGAGAAACAATTGGGGAGCGAAACAGACTGTGCAACCCAGGGCTGCTGCACAGGAAATAAAATAAAGCCTCAAATCACTGATTGAAGACACCTGTGGGGGTTGAGGCGGCAGTGGGAGAAACTCCCAGCTTCACAGGAAAATTCTGTGGACAGACCCACAGGGTCTTAGAACATATACAAGCCCACCCACACAGGAATCAGTGCCAGAAGGGCCCAATTTGCTTGTGGAAAGCAGGGGAAGTGATTGAAAGGTGGCAGAGAGCGGAGCAAGCGCCATTGTTCCCTCTCGGACCCCTCCCCCACATACAGCATCACAACCCAGCAACTGGGTTGCTCTGCCATGGTGAACACCTAAAGCTCTGCCCCTCACTACGTAACAGGCACATCAAGACAAAAAAATATGGCCCAAATGACAGAACAGATCAAAGCTCCAGAAAAAAATGCAACTAAGCAATGAAGAGATAGCTAACCTATCAGATGCACAGTTCAAAACACTGGTAATCAGAATGTTCACAGAACTGGTTGAATTTGGTTACAAATTAGATGAAAAAATGAAGGTTATATATGCTAAGTGAAATAAAGGAAAATGTACAGGGAACGAATAGTGATGGGAAGGAAACTGGGACTTAAATCAACAGTGTGGACCAGAAGGAAGAAATAAACATCCAACCAGAAAAGAATGAAGAAACAGAAATTCAAAATAAATGAGGAGAGGCTTAGGAACTTCCAGGATATCTTTAAATGTTCCAACATCTGAATTATAGAGGTGCCAGAAGAAGAGGAAGAGCAACAAGTGGAAAACTTATTTGAACAAATAATAAAGGAGAACTTCCCCAATCAGGCCAAAGAAATAGACTTCCAGGAAGTTCCAAGAGTCCCAAAGAAGTTGGACCCAAGGAGGAACACACCAAGGCACATCATAATTACATTATCCACGATGAAAGATGAGAGAATCTGAAAAACAGCAGGAGAAAAGGAGACAGTTAGCTAAAAAGGAGTTCCCATAAGGCTGATTCTCAAAAGAAACCTTGGGAGCAAGAAGGGGCTGGAAAGAAGTATTCCAAGTCATGAAAGACAAGGACTTACATCTAAGATTGCTCTATCAAGCAAAGCTGTCATTTAGAATGGAAGGGCAGATAAAGTGCTTCTCAGATAAGATCACATTAAAGGAGTTCATCATCACCAAACCCGTATTATATGCAATGTTAAAGGGACTTAACTAAGAAAAAGAAATAGATCAAAACTATGAATAGTAAAATGACAGCAAACTCACAATATTAACAACCACACCTAAAACAAAAGCAAACTAAGCGAACAACTAGAACAGGAACAGTATTATAGAAATGGAGATCACATGGAGGGTTAACAACAGGGGTATGGGAGGGGGAGAGAGGGGGAAAAGGTTCAGAGAATAAGTAGCATAGATGGTAGGTAGAAAATAGAAAGGGGAAGGGTAAGAATAGTATAGGAAATGTAGAAGCCAAAGAACTTATACGTACAACCCATGGACATGAACTAAAGGGGGGTGATGTGGGTGGAAGAGGGTGTGCAGGGTGGGGGGGGAAATGGGACAACTGTAATAGCATAATAAAATATATTTTTTGAAAGTTAAAAATGTATTTGCCCCTCACCTTACAGTCCACTGTGAATCAGCAGAAGGTCATTCAAGGATCAAGCTGCTTCTTTTGGCTCCTTCCTCATCCAGGTCCCAGATAGTCTCCATTTGGCCAACAGAAGGGAATAAAATACATGGAGAATTTTGTTTGCAGGAGTTACCATGTGCCAGGCCTGAAAGTGGCAGGAATCAGTTCTACTGACATTTCATTGGCCAAAATTCAAGTATGTGACTCTATCTAGCCACATGGGAGCAAAAAAGTTCAGTCTGACTCTGGGGCTAGGAGTAAAAAGAAAGTAGAATTTCTTGAACACACAGTGACCATCCTTTTGATCACCAGACTCTGTTTCACTTTTCTTCCTACACACCGAGAGCACACTTACCTCCTTCCCAGTGAGTCCAGCTCAAAGCCCAGGGTTACTGAGTGGTGATATGATATGGTACTTTCTGTGAGGTCTTATGGATGTGACTGCTCAAAGTTTGGTGACCTGAGCATTAAAAAAAAAAAAAAAAAAAAGAACTGCCTGCCCCCAGCTCCTACTAAATATGCAGTGGCAAAAAAGGAACAGACTAACTACAATGAAACCTGTCAACCAGATAAAGGAAAAATGGGAAGGCACACAACCCATTTACTACCTGAGCAAAGAGAACTACTAGAGGCACAAGATGGAAAAGACTGCAAAGGAGCAGACAGATGGTGATGAATAAGGATTAAGTTGAGATTTAATAGGTATTTGTTATGGTCTACTATGCATAATACTGAAACTAGTATTCTAAAGTAGGGTGGAACCATTAAAGTAATATAGAAATTTGGCATTCGCCTAGCAGTTTAGTGATAGGTGGGTAAGAAAATAGATAACCAAGCCTGAAAAGTGAGTATCCTGTGTGCTAAAGACAGATAAAACAGTGAGCAGTGAGAATGGGAAGCAGGCTCCATGTCTGGAGTTTGTACCTCCAGGGTAAATGGTTGGAAAGAATAAAAAGATTGATGCCATTTGGGGAATGTACTATAAAAAATAAAAGAGAATAGAAGCTTGAATATGAGGATTTTATTTATGGTCAGGCCTTTCATTCACATTCTGTTGGCTATAACTCCGTTACGTGGGCGTAGCTAACTGTAGCATGATGGGAAATGCATTATGGTTGTGCACGTAGAAGGAAAGGAAGACTAGGTTTGGCAGACACTTGGCCATCTGCCTCATTTACCGTATTTTTACAAACGTAGGATAACTAAAGCCATTCCCATTGTTTTCCTAATGAGGACACCCACATAAAAGAATTTGTTGTTTTTGCTTAACTTATATATTTATAGTATTTATCAGTTACTTTACACATACGAATTTACTTTGCATAATTAAAAAATATTAGTCTAGAAATACTTTCTTACTCAAATCTTAGTTGTCACGAAACACTTCCATTAAACATTAACTCTTCATTTTCCACCACTAGAGCCACTTTTTGAATATTATAAATTAATAGAGTACATTGGATTTGTACAAGATACGGGACATTTGTACAAAAATTGGGTCATTTTGAATCTGTACAGTGATATTTTCAAAATAGTATCCCACACTGTGTACACTTGTGTATAAAACATGCCTTTGCTTTTTCAAAATATTTTATTGTTCATACTATTACAGTTGTCCCAATTTTCCCCCTTCTGCTTTTTAAGGTCTTTTAAAGGCTTTTGACAGTGATGTCTAAGTTGCAGTAGAAAAATTATGCATCCCCAGGACTGCTTATATATCCATATTGAACTTTTTGCCTCCCTGTTTTGTTGTTTTGATTTTATAAACATGCATTGATTCATGACTTTTCAAGCTAGTAGATCTCCTACATAGTACTTTGTTGTCAAAAGAATGTATTCGATAATGCAGTGCCTGATGATGTAAGAGGCTGTAAGGACTGGAATACAAGTTGCCGCTCTTACCTGCTGGATATAATTTCATGACTAAAATAAAACTTTGTCTTGTATTTGAGTATATTTTACTAATTTACTTTGCAGTTATAACTTTGTTCAGTAACAAAAGAAAGTGAAATCAATTAATAGACCTTTAAAAATAATGAACATTTTCAGATTCAATATCTTAGTAAAGATGTATATTTTCTGCTTCACGCACAGATATAAGCAAGTGGTGTTTTTTAAGAGAGCACAGCATATGTGAGGAGGTATGCAGTATACACCTGCTTAAAAGGATTAGGAAGCATGTGTCCCAAAATTGACTGCTTGTGTATATTTCAACTTCAAACTGTTCCTTGAATTGTGAGGTATTCCATTTCAGCAAAACTAAATTTCTTCTTTATATTGACTTGAGAAGTTGAAATACATTTCTCTTATTTGTTGTTTGGGTTATACAGTTAATTTTCATTATTTTTGCTTTCTCCTCCCAGGTTTTCAGCAAAATGAACCTCAGCTGAAGAATCCATTTATTAAGCGTGCACAAAGAGGGCCCCAAAACACGGCACAGCAGACACAGCTGCCTCTCCATCCTTCGTGGGAAGCAAGCAGGAGGCGAAAGGAACAGCAGTCTAAAATTGCTGTGTTTCAGGGAAAGAAAATTACATTTGAGGATTGATTAGTACCTCTTCCTGGAAACTTTTCCATCTAAATTTTTTTTTTTGTTTTTTTTCCAGCCCATTATTTAAACTCATATTCGAATAAGTCTCTTTGGAGGAGGTATAGAAATAAGTTTATTGTTGTCTTTAGTTCTCCTTTGTAAGTGTTTTCAAGTTATGTTTATATAAACCTTCCACAAATCAACTACATAAATTGTTTTTTTAAAATATGCTCTGACTGTTCCCTTTATAAAAGAATTTTAAGTTTATAAATCTCAGATTTCCCCATTTGTGTTTATCATGAAGTGTACTTCACTAGATTAGGTCTGTGTTTTTTTGCCTTGAAAATAAATGTTGAGATATATCTAAAATAATGGAAAAATCTGAGGAATTGTAGCTATTTAAAATATACATCACCTTTGCTATAAGTTATTCTTGTTATCAAAATTAAGATTAAGATGTTTATTACGGGTATACAGATAATAAATTATATAAATAAATACTAATTTTTATTCTAATTATTTGTGATCTTGTACTTTTTGACTGTTTTAGTTTTACAGGACAGTTGTGGAATTCTGAATTATATTTCAATTATTTAGGCAACATATATTGTTTAAATATTGCAACACAACCAAAAGTTGGTTTTACATTTCACTGCATATAAATATTTCCGTTAAATTCAGAATGTGCAACCTCTAATTACGTGGCATGTGCTCTGATAGAAACGTTTTTTGCGGAATCATAGATTGGAATTGATATGAACAGATCTGAAGGAAGTCTGATTGAAAGAGCATGTCCACTGCTGGATGAACAAAAAGGCGATGAGATGACTCACTGAGGAAGGGGCTACTCTGTACATCACAGTACTGTCATTAAAAGGAAAATAGGATTTTAAAAATCCTTTCAAAATTTTTACTTTTGTGGCTCTGGGAGAAATTAAAGGTTCTTGGTTAACTAAATAAAAGTAACTAAATTCTGTGTTTTCTATGCATTGGTGCTGTTAATGGCTGGGAAAGCCTCTGGTTAGCAGGAATTCATAAACTCTGGAGAGTCATTTCCACCTTTCCAAGAGCTTAAAAATTTAGATAACTTCAGCAATGGAGTTTAAAGAGACTATGCAGAAAGAAAATGAACACTGTGTTGAATGGAAAATTTGTTTTTTCTACTTTTTTAAAAATTTTATTTTGACAATATCAATTATGTAAGATTAAAATGAATTTCAATTGAAATTTTAATTATGAAAGTTTATTACAGGAAAAAGTGAAAGAAAAATGTCTTTCTGTGCCTACCCAGATTTAGCCAAACTGCGAAATTGAGAGCACTATCTTCCAAACTGCCAAGTCTGCTCAAGACCTTTTACCCCAAGGAGTTAGGGGCCAGCTACTAAGTTAGAGAGAAGAACCCACACAAGATCACTCTCACTTCTGGCACCAACTACAGGTTCGGAGGTGAGGTGCAGGGTGGGGGAATAGGGTTAAGTGTGCCCTGTACACTCTCAGGTTCAAAAATTTGCTAGAAAAACTCCCACTAGTCACTGAAACCTATTATATTCACAAAGGTTATTACAGGGAAAGTGAGCAAGTTGTAAACAGTTAGAGGAAGAGATGCACAGAGCAACATCTCTGAGGGTTCTAAACTCAAAGCTGCTGTTCTTGGAGCCCATTATCATCCTGGTATCAATATGCAGATTGCCAGTCTGAGGAGCTCACTCAAGCTTTAGTGTCCAGAATTTTTACTATGCCTTCAAAATCTAAGCCTGATTGGTTAATTGCCCACATGACTGTTCCAGGTGGACTGCTAACCACATAACCCAAAGCCCCTATCCTAAATCACATGGTTTGTCTTTTTTAGTGTAGCCAGTTCCTACCCCAAAGATAGTCCTATCAGGTAGGATATATATTGTTTTCAGGAAGCTGAAGGCAAAGACAGTTATTCTCTTTGGGCAAGGCCAAACTCTTCACTATATCCTGCACCAGAAATTCACATTTACTGCATTGACATTTTACTGCATTTTCTTTTTCCTTGGCTTTCATCCTCCCTCTGCTCCCTTCCTCCTTTCCTCTTCCTTATCCTTTTCTATGTATCCTCTTTCTGTCTTCCTCCTTTTCTTTCTCCTGCTCCATCTGCTTTCTTGCTCTTACTCCTTTCTCCCTTCATTTTTCCTTTTCCTTTATATTGTCTCTTTAAAAAGTCATTCTCTATTCTCATGTACTACCATAATCCAGCTATCAAATACTCAGATTTTTCCAATTGTCCAATGTCTTCTTACAACAACAGAAAAGCCAGCACCATACCATATATTCAGTTGTTATGTCTGGTTAGTTGGGAATAGTTGTCTTTCTTAGAATCTCATGACACTGAAATTTTTCAAAAGCACAGAAGAGTTTATCTTGCATTTTCCCTTTATTTGGGTTTGTCTAATGTTCCCTTTGTTAAGTTCAGGTTAGGCACTTTAGGCAGGAATATCACAGAAGGGCTGTTGTATTTATCCCAGTGCATGTTAGGGGGCAGGCGATGATGTTGACGTGGCCTAGCACCGGTAATGTTAACTTTCCTTGTTTCAAGCAGGGTCTGTGAGGTTTCTCTACTGGAAAGTTACTGTTTTTTTCTTTGTAATTAACAGTTATCTTGTAGGGAGGTACTTTGAGACTACATACTATTCTAAAACTTAAGTGGACTAGTTCTAACATTCATTCATAATTCTTAGTAGAAATACTACTGTAGTAGTTGTAAGTGGTGATTTAAAAAAAAAAAATTCTTGGTTCTACAGTTAACAGGTTTTTTATGTTAAGGAAGAGCTTTCCTTTTCTCCCCCCTATTCAGTTTTTAAATTATGTCAGTATGATCTCATGGATACCTCATCATTCTATTTTATATTTTTATTGTGTAATTTTATTATTTTATTGTCTATTATTGGTTTATAAGGTTTACAGAATACATCTTTATCACAGTCTGACCTCAAGTAGTAGTACACCACTTTACATATAGTCTAAGTACCTTAGTAGGCACACTTTAATGTCCTTCCTCCCAGTCTTCGTACTTTTTGTTTTTCATGCGTATTTTATTTCTACATGTAACCCTATAATACATTGTTACTGTTTTTGCTATGTTAGTCCATTTGTCTTCTTACATGTTTATGTTTTTCTCTATTTCCTTGAACATCTGGAACATTAATAGTTGTTTTACTGATCTTGTCTGTAGTACTCAACTTGGATCAATTTTTATCCCAAGAGGACGTTTGGCAACATCTAGAGATACTTTGGGTGTAACAACTGGGGAGAGGGACTATCTAGTGGATATAGGCCAGAGATACTGCTATACATTCTGCAATATGTACAACAAGGAATTATTAAGCTCAGCATGTCAACAATGCTAAGATCGGGAAACCTTGATCTAGGGTTCATTTGGCCCCACTATTGAAGAACTACCTAATGCTTTGTTTATTAGGAAGTCTCTGTTGTGTCTGGTGAGACTCAAGCTATTCCTGGGACTGTGTAAGTTTGGGGACTGTTCCATTAATTCCTAGTGATTTTCCCCCTGGCCTTGGTAGATTCTTCATGTACATTGCACAGAGCAATCTTACACCATCAACTTGAGGGGACCCTTCTATGGCTTTAGAGAGCACTTTCTTTCTGTGCATCTTCTTCCTCATCTGTATTTTTCCTTACAGAATCTAGTCACATTAGCCTATCTAGACTCTGAACTCCATCTTTTCAATGAGGCCAGTGAGTTATTTTGGGGTTCCTTCCCCTGGCACTATAGTTTAGAAACTCTTCAGGCACTGAGCTTAAGCTCTCAACTCATTTGTTTTCTTTCCTGTACAACTTTTTGTTCACTGTCTGAAAATCTTTGTTTTATATATTTTATTCAGTTTTCTAGTTGTCTAATGTAGAAAGGCAAAGTTTCTGGTACTATGTAATGGTCAGAAATAAAAGCCCAACATTTAACACTCAACTTGTCCTTAACTTGACCGGTGGGAGCCTTCTCAGGCTATCTCCTGTGTCCTTTAGACATGTATTATCCATAATATATTTACTTAATTTTCTCAACCCTAGAATAAGAAGTTGGTTTTAGAATTGCTAATGATGCTTCTGCAAAACAGAAGTCTACTAACCAAAGATTAATATCTGTTTAAACTTCTTTGTTCTTTAGCCTGAGGGCATATGGTCTTAAAACCATAGTCTTAAGTTTGAAAGTTATCTGGGATGATTTCAGTGAAAATGGTGGAGTAAGGACACCCAGAAATTCTTGCCGTAAAAAGCAATGAGAATACTGCCCATATTGTCAGAATCAGCTTTTTCAGAGCTAAGGAATTAACCAAAAGCAATATTTTTCAAGAAAAATTGGCTGAATCTTGATAAGAATCGTGGTCTTTGTGACATTTTAACTTGCCCTGTTCTCATCCTCCCGTTCCCGTGTCCATGGTCGCCTTGAGAACTAGCAGCTGACAGCCACGGGGTGGCAGAACAGGGTTGGGCCTTCAAAGATGTATTCTCTTAGAATTGTCATTATTTCAGCACTTTGGCAGTTCACTGGAAGACCTTTCCTGAAAATCTGTCTTGACTAAGAAGAGCTTCCCCAGTGCATAAAGCCCTTCTGAGATCACTTTTTTGAAAACAGTGCTTTGCTTAACATCACAGCTGTGTGAGGCAGTGAATAACAGTTGGGGCAAACAAGAAGTTCATCAAAAAGCTTAAAAGGAAATTCAGAGAATTCAGTGTCCTTAGGAAATCTGGTAAGTTCTGACACATCTCTTGGAACTAAGAAAGTCGCGTGCATGCAAGGCTGCATGCCTGTTCAGGAAGAAACTAACGATACCATAAACTCTCACCTCTGGTTGGCCTGCACAGTATGTTAATGTATTTCTCACTGGTAGAGAACAGACTTACATGTCAAAAGGACACAGGAGGTAGTTCATACAAGCAAGAAATGAAAGTTGAGGTGGAATTGTCAACTTTCTAGCTAAGTGTTAAAGGTATACCCCAACATACACACAGGGCCCTGTGAAGAAAATCAGGGAAGTATTGATTCCAGGCATTTAAGGAACACTCTGTCCAGTTATTTGAGTACTACTAAGCTAATGAAGCAAAGTCTTTAGTTGCCGTACATGACAATACCAACTTCACAAAAATAGTTCAAAAAAGTCACTAAACAAAAACCATTAACAAGACTTGCGGAGAGGGGAATATCTGATTTCTGGAGTTGCAATATTGTATTTAAAATGTCCAGTTTTCAAGAAAACATTGTAAGATACGCAGAAACAAAGTATGGCCCATATACAGAAGGAAAAAGCAATCAGTGGAAACGAGGAAGCCCAGACTTTGGATTTATTCAACAGTGACATTAAGCTATTTTAAGTATGTTCAAAGAACAAAAGGGAATCATGCCTAAAGAACTAAAAGTCTGAGAACAATGTCTCACCAAATAAAGAATATCAATAATGAGATAGAAATGATAAGTAACAAAAAGAAACTTAGGAGCTGAAAAATACGATAACAAACAAAATATTCAATAGAAGAGCTCAATAGCAGGCAAAAGAAAGAAAAGAAAGATACAGTGGACCAAAATACAGGTCAGCTAAGATTATCCAGTCTGAGGAATAGAAAAAAAAATTAAACAGATGCACAAAGACTTGTGGGATACCATCAAATGTACCAACATAAGCATAATGGGAGTCTCATGTGACCCCACACATCCACTCAGCTGTATGCCTTAAGAGAATTGAAAACGTGTTCAAACAAAAACTTGAACATGAATGTTTATAACGTTATTCCTAATAGCTAAAAAAAGAGGAAACAACCCAAATACCCAACTGATGACTACATAAACAAAATATATAGTAAATATAACTGCCTCTTGAACACAGGTTTGAACTGCATAAGTCCACTTATATTGATTTATATTTAGTTATTTTTAATAACGGTGCTGTTTGTGATTTTTGGTTAGGAGTCTGTATGCGGAGAGCCAACTGTATGCATTGATCTATGCCATTTATATAGGGACTTGAGCATCTATGAATTTTGGCATCCACAGGGAAGCAGAGGTCCTGGAACAAACCTCTTGTGGGTACTGAGGGACAGCTAAGATTTTGGGGACTCAAAAGTTATACACAGGTGTTTGTGCAGGGGGTTGGCACCTCTAACCCCCATGTTGTTCAAGGGTCATCTGCACATACAGTGGTGTATTATTCATTCATAAAAAAGATATTGTTGGTATATACAATGACATATAAACTTTGAAAACATCATGTTAAGAAAGAAGCCAAAAACAAAATATGATTCCACCTACATGAAATTCAGAATAAGTAATAGCACAGAGACCAAAGTAGGCAGTGATTGCGAGGGACTGGGTGAGGGAGGCGTAGTGAGTGAGTGCGAATGGGTATGGCGTTTCTTTTTGGATTGACGAATGTGCTCTGGAGTTGGATGAACAGTTTCCGCTACAAAAACCCACTGGATTGTGCATTTTAAAACATGAATATTGTGGTATGTGAGGTGTATCTCACTTTTTAAAATACTAATGAAAAAGTTACCTGAGTTAGTGCCTTCTTTCTTCTACGTAATATGTCATTTGCAATGTAGTTTAGGTCATATTTTTCTGTGTTTTCTTATAAGGATTTACCCCCTTTTCTTGCTAATTCAATTTATATTTGTTCTTTATGTATGTGAAACATTAGCATTCTTCTATAACTCAAAGCCACACAAAGCACTGTACTCAGAGAAGTGGTGACTCCCTGCTTTCAACCTCACTCCCATCCATTCCCTGTAGGTAATCAGTCTCATTAGTCCCTGGTGCATCTATCCTTGCTGTGTTTCGATTTGCACAGATAAACGAATGTATGTATATTTTGTTATTCCTCTTTTTTATACAAGAAGTAGCATAGCCTAGATACTTTTGTGAACTTTGTGTTTTTCATTAAAAAAAAAAATCTTGAAAATCACCGTCCATTGAATTCTTCCTTTAAAACAAAACAAACAAAAAGGCTTTATAGCACCCATTTGGGTAAACCATACAGGTTATTTTTCATATTTTGCAGTTACAATGTTGCAAATAAAATACGAAAAGCTGATGCATTTTCATATCCTGGGTACGTTCCTAGAGGTAGGAATATTATGTCAGAAGGTAAATGCACCAACAGTTCTGTTTAAAAATTGACGCACTAATTTGTATTTCCACCAGCGGTGTAACGAGAGGCATGTTTCCCTACAACGTCTCCAACAGAGGTTTTGATGTTTTACATTTTAATTTTTGCCGGCTGGATAAGTGAGAAATTACTTCACCTCAGCATAGTTTCACTGTCTTTTTCTTACTAGAGGTACAATTGAATACTTTTTAATTTTTAAGAGCTATTTTTAAATCAATTTTCATGAATTTTCTTTATCTTGCCCATTTTTCCTTTGATAAGGAGTTACTTTTTGTTCTTGCCTTTTTCCTCTTAATTTTTAAGATTTAATTTTATATTACAGATGCTAGCCCTTTATCTGTTATATGTATTGCAGATATTTTTCCAAATATGTCAGTTTTCTTTTGATGTTATGTTTGCTTTTCTATCGTGTTTGTCTGCCTCTTACTGTATGTGTCAGTTGTATCAGTTTCTATCTTCATTTTCTTCTGTTTCATTTTAGCCTATGGATTTGGAATCATAGTTAGAAAATCTTTCCCTACTATTGTTTGCTTTTAATTTTATTTGTTATCATTGTTTGGCCCCTGCTTTCTCAATGTTTCTATTTTCCTGGAATACCTTTGGCCATCCTTTTATTTTTAGCCTTTTTTAGGCATGTCTCTTGAGTAGAGTTAGGTTTTTATGAACCAAGTTGAAAATCTTTCCTTTTAATAAGCAAACTAAACTCTTGTACAGTTGGTGATAATTTATTTGCTTTCAGTTGTCAGATTTATGCTATAATTATTGTACTTGCTATTTCTCTTCACAATGTGTTTGCTGTGGTTTTTTTTTTTTTAATTCCTAAATTTGGTATTTACAGAGATTAATGTTTCTGTTCTCGTGGTGATCTTTGTGCTTACACTTTTTTGATGCCCTTAGTCCCTTACTTATTTTATTCACAATTTGTACTGTCCATTTTTAATACCACTTCCTAGTTTTTACTTGTCTAAATCATAGTTAATGAGTTTATTCTGCTGTTCTCATTCCAGCTCCATCCTCCGCTCATTTTTGGTTATGTGGTTTTTATTTCATTGGAACACACAGCACACAGCATAGAGCATTATTACAGAACGTGATTCTGCGATCCTTGCTCTGACCTTCACTTTAACCTTATTTTTACAATTAACTTAAATCAAAGCTAAATTGCTAATCTTTTTCCAGTCATCTTTTGTTTGTATGAAGTTCAGCTTCTGGTTTCCTCAAAACAGGACTTCTGGAAAGAATTCTTTGAGCCCTTGGTATTTAAAATATTTTCCTTGGTTTTCATACTTAGGTCGTGGCTGGATCTTAGAATTATGGCTTTCTCAGTGATCCTACCCTTCTTCCTTGTGGCAGATGAACTCTTTCTATCTTTAGTGATTCTTTCTTTTAAAATATATTTTATTGGTTATGCTCTTACAGTTGTTCCATTTTCCCCCCTGACTTTAAAGTCGTGCCTGACTTTAGACTGTCTCCTGTGATGCTCAGACCTCGCCACTGTGGTGCTTACAGAACCTTTGTGTCCCCTCAGTATCCCTTACCCCCCACCACAGCCCGTGCTGAGGCAGCAGCGACACCCCGCTGAAGTCCTGTTTGGATCATTTATGGTCTGTTCCTAAACCTGTCCCTTCTGTGTCGAAATCACAGTTGCAGAAAGATCAGAATTTAAAGGTTTAATTATTAATGTCCTTTAAAGAGAAAAATGGAAATGGGACTCGGTTTAACTTAACAATTTACTTCATGAATCAAATAGAGATATATCCATCATTATGTTTACATGTAGCAGAAATATGGCAAAATATTACCATTTGTTAAATATTTATGACTACTCTGTGGGTGTTGGTGTTCTTATTCTCCTGTACTTCCCTCTGTATTTCCTCTGTGTTATTCCCCTCTGCCCTGCACCCCACTTCCACCTGCATCCTCCCACCCTTAGTTCATGCCCATGGGTTGTACATATAAGTTCTTTGGCTTCTACATTTTCTATACGGTCCTTAACCTCTCCCTGGCTATTTTGTACCTACCATTTATGCTTCTTATTCCCTGTCCCTTTGCCCCCTCTCTCCCCCTCCCACTCCCCTGCTGATAATCCTCCATGTGATCTCCATTTCTGTGATCCTGTTCCTGTTCTAGTGTTTGCTTAGTTTGTTTTTGTTTTTGGTGTAGTTATTAATAACTGTGAGTTTGTTGTCATTTTGCTGTTCATATTTTTTATCTTCTTTTTCTTAGATAAATCCCTTTAACATTTCATATAATAAGGGCTGGGTGATGATGAACTCCTTTAACTTGACCTTATCTGCGAAGTGCTTTATCTACCCTTGCATTCTAAATGAAAGCTTTGCTGGATCGAGCAATCTTGGATGTAGGTCCTTGCCTTTCATGACTTGGAATACTTCTTTTGAGCCCCTTCTTGCCTGGAAGGTCTTTTTTGAGAAATCAGCTGAGAGTCTGGTAGGAACTCCTTTGTAGGTAGCTATCTTTTTTTCTCTTGCTGCTTTTAAGATTCTCTCCTCTTCAGTCTTGGGTAATATAATTATGATGTGCCTTGGTGTGTGCTTCCTTGGGTACACCTTCTTTGGGACTCTGAGCTCTTGGATTTCTTGGAAGTCTATTTCCTTCACCAAATTAGGGAAGTTCTCCTTCATTATTTGTTCAAATAAGTTTTTTATTTCTTGGTCTTCCTCTTCTCCTTCTGGCACCCCTATGTTGGATGTTGGAATGTTTAAGGTTGTCCTGGAAGTTCCTAAGCCTCTCCTCATTTTTTTTTGAATTCTTGTTTTTCATTCTGTTCTGGTTGAATGTTCATTTCTTCCTTCTGCTCCAAACCTTTGATTTGAGTCCCAGTTTCCTTCTCATCACTGTTGGTCCCTATACATTTTCCTTTATTTCACTTTTTATAGCCTTCACTTTTTCCTCTATTTGGCAACCATACTCAATCATTTCTGTGAGCATCCAGATTACTAGTGTTTTGAACTGTACATCTGATAGGTTGGCTATCTCTTCATTGCCTAGTTGTATTTTTTCTAGAGCTTTGATCTGTTCTTTCATTTGGGCCAGTTTTTTGTTTGTTTTGTTTCATTTTCTTTTGTTTTGGTCTCAGCGCCTGTTTCGCAGTAAGGGGCAGAGCCTTAGGTATTCACCAGGGCAGGGCAACCCTCCTTGCTGCCTTGTGGTGCTGTATGTGGGGGAGGGGTCAGAGAGGGAACAGTTCCTCTTGCTCACCTCTCAGTTGGCTTTCAGTCACTTCTGCCACTACCCACAAACAAATTGGGCCCCTCTGTTGCTGATTCCCAGGTGGGTGGGTTTGTGCATGTTCTAGGACCCTGTCAGTCTCCCCAGCGAACTCTCCTGTGAAGCTGGGAGTTTCCCCCGGCACCTCAACCCCCACAGGTGTTTTCAGTCAGTGGTTTGAGGCTTTATTTCCCTGTGCAGGAGCCCTGGGTTGCGCAGTCTGTTTCGCTCCCCAGTTGTTCCTCCCAGTTTATCTGTGTGAAGATGTGGGACTGCCTCTGCCAGCCGCCACCCAATCTGCCAGCCACCTCCTTGCCTCAAGTCCTCTCTGCCCTGACTGCCCATCTCTTCCCCTCCTTCTGGTCTGGGTGAATGTTTCTTCTTTAACTGCTTGGTTGTCAGACTTCCATACAGTTTAATTTTCTGGCAGTTCTGATTGTTTTTTGCTTTTAAATTTGTTGTTGTCCTTCTTTTGGTTGTGTGAGGAGGCAAAGTTTATCTACCTACACCTCCATCTTGGCCGGAAGTGCATTAGCGATTCTTACTTGGGAGTGTTTCTTGCCCTTCCCCAAGTTAGGACATCTATAATACAGTCCAGGTGCGGAATAGTTTCCTGACCCTCTCCAGGGGTGAGTGTTTTTCCTTTTACATTTGTCACGGTGAGTTTTTACCTGTGCCCTGATTGGCAGTGTTTAATGACCTCACGGTAGCTTACAGCTTTTTTCTCAGTAGGGAAGGAGGATCCTGTTGGGCATCTGTCTTTCCTGCAGCAGCAGCCGTCTCTCCTCTTTCAGGTCTGCCCCACCAAGAAAAGGTCTATCTCTGTGCTGTCCACTGTCTTTCTCTTGAGTGCCCAATGTAGGTCCATAGAACTCCCATACCCTGAAAAGTTTTTGACATCCCTAAATAATTCTATATATTCAACTAGTACTTTTCTAGAGGTTTATGTTTACTTTTACCTTTTACTGGGATTTACCCCTGTGTGTCCTGGCAGAGATTGGCAAACTGCTTAATCAAATCAATTAATACGAAAGTGATGTGTATCCATCAGCCTCTCTTAAAGTTCGGTTGGAGTCATGTGACTGGACAATTGCTCAAGTGGGAGGGAAGGGAGGTAGAAGAAGGTGATGGGGGGATAAATGGTAATGAAGGGAGACTTGACTTGGGCTAGGGAACACACAGTATATGGATGATGTATTGTAAAATTGTACACCTGAAGCCTACATAATTTCATCAGCCAATGTCACCCCAATAAATTCAATAATTTTTAAAAATTGCATAAGTGGAACATAGGTGAAAGTTACATAAACACTTCCATACAGGTCACACCAATCAAATCGTCTGTCTTCCACGATTCTTTTATCCCTCAGCTGATGTCAATTCCCAGCAAGATATTTGAAGACCCCACTGTTAAAATAAAGAAACAACCTACAGCCTGGGAACCTAAGTGACAAAGAATCCCAGTCATCAATGTTTCCCCCACTTATACCAATTAGATTTAAGTTATCATAAAAATAATATGTTAAAGAGTATTGAGAGTTTGAGAGTATTGAGAGTTCTCTCACGGAGAATTGATTGTTTGTTTGTTTGTTTGTACAGGTATCACTACTCTGATGCAGAAACTGGTGCTAAAAAGTGAGGCCACTGTAACAAAAATCCAAAACATGGCATTGGCCCAAGTAGACAGTCAAGATGAAAGTTAATATCCAGGGATGGAAAACTGAAGATTTCTGTCGTGCAGTGGCAAAATGATTTTTAAATGGCCATTTGCAATTGGAATGTGGGTCACATGTCCAGCGACCCCATAGCTCTAGGAAGGGAGGTTGGGAAATGGAATGTTGGTAGTGAGTGTTGATTGTTACTACCTACATTTATCAAGGTGATAGAAGAAAAAGACATGGGATGTGGCAATAATTTGTTAATTTGCTAGCAAGAAAAAAACAAAAAGTAAAAGGATGGAATAGTATGTAGTCCTCAAAGATAGGTGATTATGTTCAAAGTTTCATTAGAAACTTCTGGTTCCAGCCCAGACCTGAAAGAAGGTGTGGCATTTCCCCCTCAACATGATAGCTGTAAGGCATGGGGCAAAGGAGGGAAGAAATCAGTCAGGCTTGAGAATTAAGTTTAGGAAATGCTACTAGTATATGTAACTAAATAAAGACACCTTTCACTCAGTAACAATACTCTGCTTATTTGTAATGGCAATGAAATTGCAAGCCTGCAATTCAGCAGCCCTCCGATGCTCTGTCATTAAAAGTGTTTTGGGACTCCCAAACTTGCTCAGGAAAAGTATGAATTACAAAAACTGTAAAGGGTCCCAAGGAGGGCACAGTCCCTGTCATGTGAGAGTAAACTGAAGAGAACCTGCACAAGGGTTGGTCCTGAGCTCCGGAGAACATTAAATCAGTAGTTCCTTCCACAGAGCAGAGTTCAAATTAAGGAGTTGTTCCCTCCCACTGCCAGATCAGAGGGACCCAAAAATGCCTGCTGGATCAACCAGTGCGTTCTTGTCTCCATGTTTCCTGTAGCCCAGATGACAATTTTTATTACAAATCACCTGCCCTTGCATCAATATAGGGCCAGGTAGCAGTGGGGAGATTCCTGTAACTTGTGTTGTTAGTGCAGTGTCACCGAATCTTAAGGAGCCATGTTCAGAACTGAGAGAAGGAACTGTGCATCGTTCGAGCTCTTGGACTTTGAGCTGGTTGCAAGAACTGGATAGAATTTTAGGTCTTCTCACTTGGGGAAAGAGGGAATGTGCTCTAGGTGTGTTAGGGTACTTAGTAACCAGGAGGGCATGCTGTATTAAAAGCTGTAAGTGTTCACTGAAACTATTCCTTCTTTTCCTAGGGTTCCTGGCTAAATTACATTTCCCACCCTCCTTGAAGTTAGGTAAATGCTCATCAGTGGAATATCGGTAAAAATAATTACATGATTCTCATCTGCCCCACAAAACTTTCCCAGCAATATTCCATATTTCTTCTCTTGTTTTCAGCTACATGTTGACATCCTGGGCAAACTTGCAAAATAGATTTTGAAGATGGTGAGGTTTCTATCAGCCAGAGTCCCTGCATGGTTGTGTGGAGAAGATCCCCCAACCCTATACAACCACCTATTGAACTTAAATTGAGCAAGAAATCAGTGAGTACTTAATTAAGTGACTGAGATTTAAGATATTTATCTGTTACTACAGCTAGGGTTATTCTAATACATGTATGATATGTATTTGGGATCTGTTACTAATTTTTTCAAAATATTCCTGTTTTTTTTTAAACATTTTATTTATTTATTTTTAGAGAGAAGGGAAGTGAGGGAGAAAGAGAGAGAGAGAAACACTGATGTGTGGATATGTGAGAGGCACACGGATCAGTCACCTCTTGCACACCCCCAATGGGGGACCCAGCCAGCAACCCAGGCATATGCCCTGACTGGGAACTGAACTGGTGACCTTCCATTTCACAGGCCAACACTCAATCCACTGAGCCACACCAGTCAGGGCATCAAAATAAATACTGTTCTAATGCTTTTTTTAAGTAGCTGGGCTATCCTCTCTTTACTGATTTGAAATGTTAGCATATAATCACAGAAGTGTTTCTAGGCTCGCTCTCTTTTTCACTTACCTATTCCTCTGATCCAGTATTACATTTTAAATTATTATAGCCTTGTATTTTCTTTAGATACCTGGTAGCCTGTTAGATTCTTGCCTCTTTTTTCTCAAAGCTTTCTTGGCTATTTTTGTATATTTTTATGAAGAAATTGTAAAATTGGCTTTTAAATTTTATTTAAAAAACACAGATATTAATTTTGATTACTCTTAGAAATTATTTGTTACTTAGGATGTATTTGGACTTCAAACCTATTCTCGTTATTGTTCTCTTGTTGCCTAAAATGATGGGTCTGCTTCCATGCATAGGCCTGAATTATAGAAATGTAGAAGAAATAGTATGTACAGGAGTATGTTCAGTAGCCTAAGTATGACATCATCCTGCAGAAATTAAGTAGCCTTCAGTCAGATACTGGAATGTTGTTTGTTCCTTGAACATGTGTTTCCCTTCAAGGGAAGACTTGTTTTGAAAGAAAGTCATTCTCCATGTTGTTTTCAGAATAAAATTGAAAGGATGTTTTTCAGTCAAAACAGCCAAAACTTAGAGGGTCATTGAAGGGAGGAAGATTATTTGTGTTTATTTTTAAACTAAACATGGTATGAATATTCAGTGTCTAGCTTAGCCCTCTCTATCATGGACAGAAGTTCACAGTCTTCTCATACAACAACCAATTTAGCTCATGTCTGAAATAGGTGTGAGCTGCTTTTGAATTTTCGTTTTTTATCATAGGCACCACCTGTGATGAAGGAGAGGTTTTTTTTTCAGGCCCATCAAATTTTTAAAGATTTCAAAATACTATAATTGCATTATTAATGCCTAGAATTTACTTTCATTGGTCATGAATTTATGTTCTCCACTCTGATATCTGCAAGGCTCTGTCCCTCAGTTTTATAGGTCCCTACACAAATGTCATCTGGGGAGAGCTTCTCTGACTGAACTCCAAAAACATCGGCTGGTTGGAGCTGCTCTCCCTCCTTGCTTGATTTGTTTCTGTGACGTTCGCCACCTGACATAAATATTTGCATGGTTGTCAGTCACCCCTCCTGGAATATGTTTTGTGAGTGCAAAGACTTTGATTTTTTTCTCTGCCAGATCCAAACTTGAACAGTGCTTAGCACATAGTAAGTGCTCAGTTAAACATTTACTTTTTGTATACATATTCAATAAATATTTGAATAAATGTTATTTTGAATAAATTATCATGGATATATACAAGGTTTTTTATTTTCAGTTTATTAATGACTCCTGTAGTTAAATAGCTGCAGCTACCAGTTAGGAGATGATTAGAGTAGTTCACATGAGAGACAGGATGGCTGGGACTTGGCTAGTAACAGTGTAGAATGAGGGTGGGAGAGACGGTGAGAATCCTCTAGACAAAGAATGAGAATAATTGAAATAAGAAATGGTGTGATTACTGGGCAACATTAGGAGCCCGTTTGCAGTATATTGTCGTTAATTCAAAGTGAGAGCAATCAGCGTAGTCATTGTGTTTTATTTCTATGATTTCTTTTTTTGTCATATTTATTTGAGGCTCTTAATTTTTTTGTTACTGGTTTGTAGGAGCTCTTCATATGTTAGAGAAATAAGCCCCTTGTCCATAATGATTTGCAAAGAATATCCATTTTGTCATTGGTCTTTTGACTTTGTTTGACTTTTTTCCAACTAGAATATTTTATTTTATTCATATCATAAATGATGTCTGATCTTATAACTGCTTATTGTTGGTATGAATGAAGTCTGTGAATTTCTGTTTACTGACATATGTTGACAATATGTAAACAAATTAGTTTTCTCAACCACCTTACAAAACTCTTACTGTTTTTAACAGTTACTCCATTGTTGCTCTTGCATTTTTGCAGATTCTGAGTTATATAATTTTAGGACAATGATCCTTTTACATGCACCTAGTTTAAATGTGCATCTAGTTGGAATGGCTAGTACCTCCAGTACAACATAAAATAATGGCACTGAAAGCGAGCTTCCTTGCGTCTTCTTGGCATTAATGGGAATCCTTCCAGCACTTCCCCATAAGCATGAGGTTGACTTTTAGATTTAGCTAGATACATTTTGTGTTGTGAGGATCTATTCCTCTTACTGAGGTGTATTTTTTAAAAATTAAGAATAGATGCTGAGTTTTATTAGATGCCTTTGAAGCGTTTATGAAAATGACTATGGTTTTTCTTTTGAGTTTTTTAAAGATTTAGTGGAATAACTGGAGGAAAAAAATTCTGCCTGGCACATTTGACAGCTTTCTCTCTTTTTTTTCTATATTAATTTATGTGTTCAGATTTTCACTTAAAGTTAGTTTATATTTTTTCTTAAAATGTAACCATTTCCCCATGATGAAAATGTTTTAGTTGCAGAGCTAAACAATGCAATCTCTTGATATTTGAAATTACCACTGCAAGTTTGGGTTAGTTTACTCTTTTGCCTTGTTTTACATATTTTTATTTTGTACTTTCCTTCTAGATTATTTAGGTAAGGTTTGCCTAAGTAAGGTATACAGTTAGTGTGTTCTTTAGCCAAATCCAGTAGATGTTGATACACTGTGATTTCTAGGCTACTGGTTTTCTCTTTTCCTACCTTTATTCATGGCAACTTAATTTTTTTTTTCCTATTTTCCTCTCTGGTATTTTGGAATTTCTTTTTTGTAACTACACTTTAAATTTTTAAGTGAATATTTTCTTAAAATCTAATTAATCTCAGTAATTCTACCAGCAAAACACATGCTTCATAATTGTTTGATCACTTATATGCATTATGTCAAGTATTTTATTATATTCCTGCCTTTTAACTTTATCTCCAAATTAGACTTATTATTGTTTTGTATAGTAAATGTTTAAATAGATTTACACATGTCTTTACCAGTTTTTCTGCTTATCAATCTTTTTATGTCTCCAACCTTTTTTCTAGCATCATTTTCCTACTTTCTTAAGGACATGTTTTTTAACATTGTCTAGTGAAGATCTATTATGGATAAGCCTTCTTAGATTTTGTCTCTCAGAATAATGTCTATATTTTACTCTCGTTCTCATATGACTGTCTTATAGGGTAACTAATCTTGGTTAGTAATTATTTTCTTTCATTAGTATGGAAACATCTCATGTTTTCTGACTTTGTTTCTGTTGCCAGTCAGTTTTCAGTTACAATGTTTTACTTTTTAGGCAACTTATGTATCAGTGATTCTTTTATAATATGAAATATTTATATATTTTAATAGAGACTATCTTTATTTTCTTACTTTTTAAAATATATTTTATTGATTATGCTATTACAGTTGTCCCATTTCTCCCCCATCATTCCCCTCCACCCT